>DF359155.1:43098-53454 GCA_000787875.1 Solanum virginianum
AATAAGACCAACCAAGCTATAATATGAAATTCATGTGTAACTCCTACCCAAAAAGGAAGAGGTTACTTGCTAAGGTAGACTCCGTATCATATCATATGATGCGCTATTTGTCGATCCACTAGCTAAGTCAGTTGAGACAATCTATGGTGAACATAGTTATGGGAATAGAGATTGCTAAGAGACTCCCTTACCAAGCCTCCACGTTTAAGTCCTCTCAGTGCTAAATCAAATCTCAACGGAATAGATAAATAAATTAGTAAAACATATCATGTGGAAAGGCAATCATTAACTACCAATTCGTTTCATAAAATCATAATCATGGACCAACTCATTAAATCATGATTCATATAATGTGAGAATTGTCCTTTCAACATTATGAATCCACAAGTAGGTGAGAAAGCCTTTCACAATCATTCATGTGTGAGAAAACCTTTCACAATCGTTCGTACTATCTGGAAAGACATCATTGAGACATAATTCATTTTTTTCATAAAGCATGCATAAAATCCTTATCAAATCATGATCACAGTTCATAATGAAAATTAGAGTATAATGCATGGGTTCATAGAAAATCAACTTTAAACCATTTAGTAAATTCATGCATAATAAAGTGAAATATTGTCAATTGAATCATAATTAAACAACCCATAATGAATCATATGAAACCCTAGATGAAATTAAGAAGAATTAGAATTAGAGAACTTAAATCCTTTGGTCTACATGGATGAAAAGGATCCAAAAATGAATACTCACATACCTGGAGCGAATTCTAGCCTTGAAATTGAAAGAAGAACCTAGAAGCATGAAGAATAATAATACATCTTGAGTAGAGCTTTTGGGGTTTTGAGTGAATGAGAGGAATGAAGTAGCTTTAAGAGTACAAAATTAGTTATAAGGGCTTAGGAATAGCTTAGAAACAACGTAGCTTTAAATATTAAAAGAACAGGTCTGTCCAAAATATCCTTCAAAATTAACAGTTATCAGGGACCATGACAGCCTTCTATGGATTGTAGTTCCTTTTATGGTACGTGGAATCTGTCCGCAGAAATCAAGCTTAAATTTTGGATGTTTGAATCTCTGTTTACGACCAACACCTGTGACCCATAACATGATCCACGAACCGTCCTGTCTGTCCGTGGAACCAAGTACTGAAAATGAATCTCATCTACGAAACCCACAATCACGACACATAGAATCTTCTACAATCTGTAGAATTCTCTTCGTCCTGTCAAAGGTCTCATTTTTTCTGGACTCTCTGAATCACACCCTTGAGGGGCCATCTGTCGCCCATAAACGAATCTACGGCTCGTAAGTGGATCTCGTAGATGCACGATATCACTCTTCTACATTTTCATTTTTCAACTCGACTTTCCATTTTCCGGGGTATTAAAGTTCAGTTGTAGGTAATTCTGTTGGCTGGATGTTGTTCAAAAGCCGCTCCAAATGTGTTTTATGAAATGTGTGCAAGGCATTTCTCTTTCTATATTTACTTTTGGTCAACTGATACAACCAATATGTACAGTCAATGAGGTAGACTTTGCCACTTCACTTCTCAGAGACATGACAAAACATGGGTTTGTACCAAATTCATCGAGTTGCCAGACTCTTATTCATGCACTTACAAAGTATGAACGTGCTCTTGTATAAAAGTTTAAGAGATCTTTACTAACATCCTGTTCCACTAGGGTGCACATGTTACTAACTTTTGGAAACTCCAATGGGGGTAAAGAGGACGTCTTGCTTGACACATGGCAAGTGTTTGTCTTGGTTGGTCGGTTCAAATAGCAAAGTGTTTCTGAAATTGGGCAGAGATAAGTGCAGTTGGCTGCATCGATTGAAGAGTTGCCCTAATGTTCTGCTGTACAAAGTCAAAGAAGAATATGGGTCTTGCTTCTTGACTACATTTTTCTCATGGGTTGGTTTGCTAGCGGTTCTCTAGACCTATATCTTATTGACACAGTGCCTGATCCATATTTGGTGCCTGATCCATATTTAAGTCTTAATAGAATCACCGCCATGATATCAATGTTGGTTTACTCGAACCCTGAGGATGAGGTTTATTGCATGAATAAAACCTAGTCATACGTGTGGATACCACATAAACATCTATTGGACTGAGAAGCAGCAATAGGGCCAGGAGGTCTTCATAAACATTAACAGATTATATCTGGAATCCAGGTGAGTAGGCTTGTAAGAAAAGGGGGTGCATTACTGCATTAGAGAACTGGTAAAAAAGAGAATAGGGTTAAGCTAGAATATGCATGCATATTATTGTTGCAAAATTCTCTCCCCCCTCATATCTTTTCTGAGTCCCATCTCCTTTTCATTATCCTCCTTATCTCCACCAATGTTTCCTGCTATCTTGCTATTATCTGGTTCTCAATATTGAATATAAACAGCTGCTTTTTCTCTGAAACTGATCATAAATTTAGGATTCACTTCAAATAGTGTCTTCATTCGTGAAATAGAAATGAACTATGTCACAGTATAATTCTAAAACCGCCACCCCTCTTTTCAATGGTGGCATTCTTTTACAGAATGTAATTTCATGGTCTCTTTATGAATGCTGCCATATGATCATGGATCGGTCTCCCAAAGCTGCAGATATTATTTTGTGCAGAGTACACAGCCAAATTATTCGATTAGAACTTAGTGAATCTTGTGAATTTGCAGGAAAAGTCTGATATGGCTATGAAAGAAGCAGACACAGCTAAAGCAGCATGGCTTTGCCGTATCTGTCTCAACACTGAAGTTGATGTTACTATAGTCCCTTGTGGTCATGTGCTTTGTCGTAGATGCTCGTCTGCAGTTTCGAGGTGTCCATTCTGTCGGCTTCAAGTCTCTAAGGTTATGAGGATGTTCCGGCCCTGAATACAATATTGCTGCAGAACTAGTGCTAAGCCTCCTATCATGTACTTTATTGGTCTTATTCATTTGCTTGGTATGCTATCATTTGCTAAAGGATAGTTGCAGTTATGAAGAGTGTTTACTTGAATTGTTCTCTCAGTTTCCAAGGTGCTCTCTTCGGGATACCATATTAGGGTAAATGTAGAACCCTATTTCGCAAGTTATAAAAAGAAGAGTTTTTTGGCACAGCTTGCTCATTTATAGCAGGTCAGAAAAGATATTATTGTAGATGGAGTAGTACAACTTTACAGGTGGGGTCTCTTATGATCTAGTCATGTACAGAAATGGACATATGGTAGCATTCATGAGGATCTAGTCATGTACAGTTACTTTTTGATGATGTCTAATCTTGTACATAAATTGGCTATGATATTTTAATTCAAGTCACAATTGAAGTGTTATGAAATTGGAAAATAGGTATAGATTGAACCTTTTTATGCCTTGTATTGTTTCAGGAGGTGTGGGTAGTAGCAGCCATACGTCTCCGACAAGATGTCATGGTTCATTTTTAATGTATTCACTATAACAATATTGGTATCCATTCTATGTGTATTCATAGAACTAGTTTTGGAAACGTGTGACATGTTTTTTCCAAAAAAATTAATCTAATCATGTTATATAGGATATAATTATCAAAAAAATAAAGGAATATAATATTTAGCTTGAAAAAGAGAAGAAGACTAAAAACAACAAATTAGGAACAAAGAAAAGCTCGTAATTACTCAAACTTGCTCTCGCTTTCTCTAAATCACATGATTTATACTATTAGGCAATCATGATTTTGTCAATTTTATCAACACAAAACAAAAAGGAATTGATTAATTTCTGTGTTAAACTCTAAAAAGTAGTTTTTTGTTTCATATGACAAACAAGAAGATGTGATCTCACAAAATTACGTAGAATATTAATTAATTTCACCATATTAGTTAATGGTTTGTGGAAATAATGAGCAAAGAAATTATAGTAAAAATTGATAGATCAAGAATAAATTATTATATACCTGATGAGTTTTTGGCATCCAATGATGAAAGTTAAACATATTATATTCATTCATACAAGATGTTTCATGAGAAAAAAAATCAATATAAATCCATAATTAGTGTAATTGATACTAAATGATGGACAACAAAAGTTTGGGAATATCTAGCAATTATTTAGTATTTAATAGAATGTCATTAAGTTAATTACATAACCATAATTAATTTTTAAATTGACTATATTCATCAGAAATGTGAAAAATTTTGTAACGTACAAATGAATGTGGTAGCTTCATGACTCTTTAACTTGCAATTAAGTTAGTAAGTGACACGTTTGTGAAAATATTTTGATTAATTAATATTTAACTTATTAAATATTTTATAATATTTTTAATTAGGATAGGAGTAAAATGATATTTCAACTTTTAACTTTTTTGTTCCCACTTTTAGTTATATATGATTTGTATTTACAGTCCACAAAACATGTATTACTTGTACAATTGGCATATGATTACTTTAATTTCAAATGAATACAATTATATAACTTAATGTATTACAATACCAAGGAGATCCAAATCACTATAGAACTTAATGTATTAATATATCAAATAAAGTAAAGTATATCAATTTCGCATACGAACACGACAATTTAAATACATTTATCTTATAAATATACCTATATCACACACACACGCCCCCCTTCCCCCACCCCCACACCATTTGTATTCAAATATACTTGTATTTCTAGTCAACCTTCTTAGTTTTTATGGCCACGTATATTAATTTTATGGCTCACGTTTAATATTCATCTTGGTTTAATATTTAATACTAACTAAATTCAAATGGATAATGTTTGGGAAAGTTATGAAACCACCCACTACCCATGTTGGTGAAAGTTACTGTTGTAACTTCCCACCATCATCCATTATGATTGGTGGAAGTTACTATAACTTCTCACCATCATCCATTATGTTTGGTGGAAGTTAGTATAACTTCTCACCACCACCCTTATCTTAACTTCCTACCACCACGCATTATCTATGTTAGTGGGAAGTTATAGGTATGACAATAGGGAGTTATGATATCACGACCCAAGCCTATGGCCTAGACGTGACACGACGCAAGAGGAACCCGAAGGGACCCCAAGCAAGCCTCTTAGAGCATCATCACACATCCTTGGTCGCGGAAACAATAAATCAAGCACCAAGAGATAAAAAAATGGGGAAACCAGGGCTAAGGGAGAAGGCTTGCACAATATCATAATCAAGAGACAAGAGTCAACTCATATCATAGATACAACCATGTCCAACAACCACCTCTACTACATAGATAATAGCGGGAACCAAGACAAAGAAACCCGCCTCACCCTCATAGTCAAATAGAACATAAAGAAGAGTCACTCAATAAATAGCAAGAGAGAGTAGACTAAGGTCCCCGAAGTGGAGGGTTCAACAACTAGCTTGAGTAGCATCGAACTAGCCAGGTGGAGGAGGATGATCAACTTGGGCTCCAGTTCCTACATGGTGATATCATATAGGCAAGAGTATGTGTTAATACGTTTGAATGTACTAAGTATGTAGGATTCAATGCAACAACAGGTAGGCATCATAATAAAATTGCATAGTATTAAGCAATAGGCATAATATAACAATATGACATGCATGATCAATGTTTAAGTAAAACATGCTTAAGTAAGTCATGCTCATATAGGATATCATATGTGCAGAAGAGACCAAGCTAGTTGTTCAAGGTATAAAGCTCTTTGTGGTTGTTTGGTATAAATTCCTTACATGGTTGATGGTAATTACACCGTATCAACACGGTGACGAAGTATAAACCCCTCGCATGGTTGATGAGTATAAACCCCCAACATGGTTACCCGGGTTCTTGTTCCCCCGGATCGGGTATGGTCTAATGCAGCACTTTATATAGAGTATATCATATACATAATCTTATTTTATCATCATATAGATCATTCATATCATAATGACTCATGCTTTGAACCTTTAAATCCTCAAGAAACCACATATGGACATTTTATTAAACACTTAATCATATAGTCATTCATATCATATCACTTTCTTTAGACCTTCAACTGCTCAAGAAACTACATCCAGAAATTTTATCTAACATTTAGAGGGTGTGAAATAGTAGTATAAAACCATGCAATTTAAGATGAAATCATGCAAGAAAATTTATTGTAAAACCATCAATCAACACCTTGTAATACCTTCAAGACAATTGCTAGTATAAAACCATGAAATATAGAGAAGAAATCATGCAAGAAAATCCATTGTGAACCCATCAATCAACACCTTGCAACTCACTCAAGCAATATAGATCAAAACCTCTTCTCAAATCTTACAATAGATCAAATATTTATAGCTCAAAACATAGCAAAACAGTCACAACTTTACATAACTTTAACATAGTGTGTAGTGAATTTCATAATGATAAAGGCCCATTTGTAAATCAACTCTAAATCATGCAATTTAAGTAAAAGGAGGCTTGGGTTTTAGGGGCAAAAGGAACCCATGAAGGAAAACCAGATACCTTTGCTTGGAGATGAACTTGGTGAAGATTGGAGATGGAGACTAGAAGCTTTGAAGAAGAACCTTGAAGGAGAACCTTAACTTGGGATGAGGGTTTGGGACAAGAATCTTGAGAGAAATATAAGACTAAGGGTTTGAGTGAGTATTGAGGAATGTTTAGGATGATATTACGGTGAAATAAGGTTAATTATAGGTAAAAACACGGTTGGGAACATTTAGGCGCAAGACTTAAATGCCTTGGATCGAAACTGAAAACTAGCACCAAAATAAAGCTGGTGCACATCGCGAGGGTAAGGCAGATTCCCTTTTGGAAATCATCACTTGGAATTTTGAAATTGTGAATCATTCGCTTTAAAATTGGGGTTAGACCCTTTTCTCCACAATTTAGACCCCCTGAACAAGAATATGAAGTTGGATTTTTGAAATAAAAATGGATTTTGAGATATATGAAAATTAAAATTTTGGGCATTCCGGGCACGTTTTCGGCACTTTTTGGGGTCGTTACAATATCTCCCCCTTTGGGGACATTCATCTCTGAATGTAAAAGAGACTATAAGACAAGAGTGATCATCAACAAATCATCCCCAACAAGAATGTAACATAACATGTAAAACAACATTTTCAAGATCTCTATCATAAGTGTAAAACCATCATAAACTTGCCAATTTAAACATGAATGCACATGAATGATGAAGGGGCTGAAAAATAAGACTTGGAACTACATGAAGAACTTAGTTGTTATCTTAGGCTTGATTAGAGTGAGTGAGGTACGAATATTGCTCCCATGAGACCACTTTGGCTTCCTTGGAGAGACCTTTGACTTAGTGATCCTTTCAAGAGGGCCTTAATGAACACCGTATCCTCATTAATCAACTTCCCAATTCATCCATCCAACACCTCCACCAGGACCTCCTTCCAAGTCAACTTGTCCTCCACATCACCTATCATCTCAAAGAGTTCCATAGCACTAGAGCCACCAACACATCTCCTCAATCTAGAAACATAAAGAACCGAACAAACCATATCTACATCCATAGGCAAATTCCCAAACTTATGCAACCTTACAAACCTCCCCCTACAGTCTTCGAATGACTCACAATCCTTAACTTAATTTTCAACCTTAAATACACCTAACCCGATTGGTACCATAACCACCATCTCCCCCTTGGGAGACAACCTCCACTCTATCATTCTCTCACTCAAAACTTCCAACTCCAATAAGGCCGAATCAAGGCCTTACCTAATCTAGACTTCTTAACCCAAGAAGATTTGGAACTACCAAGAATGCTATACTACCATACTCAACTTCCCTTAACCTAAATTCGAATCTAACCAACCGATGGACCCCACTAGTCTCCTCTTGCCACCATCAACAACACATGCTAGGCTACCTAGAGTACTAACCGCAACATCAGCCTTACCGGGGATAAATAATGCACACCCATTTCATAATTCTTAAGAATTCTAACCACTTTCTTGCTATCCACAATGCACACATATCACATTTAGCAATCAACCTCTCATTTCCCCAGGGCTTGCAATACTACCCCCAAATGATTCACAAGCTCTAAACAAATCAATACCTCATCACTAGAGATCACCATAACCAAACTAAGATAGGGTTTTAAAACCCTATTCATGAAACCCAATAGATACAACTGATGCACAAGCCCACATACCAACTCCACCAATAACCAAACTGCTTATTCCTAGTTCAAAAGGGCCCTTAGGGATATCATCTTCCCTCATCCACACTTGAGAACAAAACTCGAGCCTCAAATCAACCTTAGGGAAGTGACTACCCCATTGGAGTTGACCAAATAGATCGACCATCCTTAACCATCATATTAAAACCTTATGGATTCTACACTCACCTGAAGCATGCTATGTAAGTAGCCTAAATTACCACAAGACCTCCAACCCATCAAGATAAGTTCAACCAAGATCACAATAATAGACCCCCTCCTCTCAATCCATCAGTGCTAAGTCATCATCCCACAATAATACTTATAATATATATACATACTTTCAAAGAGGCAATAGTCATTTTTTCTTTCTGAATCATTTCAATGCATTATTGGGCTTAAAAGTCAAACACTATTCATAATAATTCATGCTTAGGCTCAAATGCCAAAATTATAATTTCATAGTCATAATACTTGTGCATAGGAATAGCCCATTCATATACTGAAGTGGTGCAAGCACCCAAAATGCTTAAGAGCCAAAATCAAAGACATACATGCGAATACAATATTGTCATAACCAACCTTTTATCAAATCATATAGTAAAATGAAACTGGGCTTACCCATAATATAATTTTCAAAATAATCTGTGTACATGAATGCATATGCTATGAACAATGAGGAAGTATCATGGGTAATTAAGACTCCATTTAAAAGTAAATATTTATAATATGAAGTTGAAGTGTAAACATAATTAATTCCATATTTAAATCCATAGTGTAATCTCTCATGCATAAATAGTTCACAAAGGGAACTTGCATATTTATAACTTCATAGACTCAAAGTAAATCCTATTATAATGATTTAAATCACATTAAAATCATCAACAAGGATCAACCCTCATACACATGAATCCTACTAGCACCAAGGAATAACACAAAAAATTTCAATTCTCGGACCTGTCAAATCACCCCACTCAAAACATCAGTCACCACATTGGCCTTACTTAGGGTCAACTAAGTTATAGCGGAAACAATAGAAGGGAGCTTATTCACAAACTCTGGTAGTAGCCCGCTAAACCCAAGAAGCTCCAACACCAAGGAAGTCAAGGTCTAGGAAAATCTCTAATCACCTCTGTCTTAATAGGGTTCACCTTAATACCATCACCTGGAATCACACGACCTAGGATGGCAACCTCTTACAACCAAAATCCCCATTCCTTATATTTAACATCCAACCTTCTTTCTTAACCTCTGTAGCACCACCCTCGAATGACTCACATGCACTACCTCATTAGGGAACGAACCATCATCTCATCACCATAAACCTATTTGAGTATGGACTAAAGATCTTACTCATGATACTTATAGGCATAATCAGTATACTAGTCAAATCAAAAGACACTACCCCAACTTCAAACATCAAAAAGGGACATTCAAGCCTTCACCTACTACCAATGACAATTCTATAAACAAATAACTTAGGTTCAACACCTCTAATTTTCATAAGTCGATAAATGCTTAGAGACTAATTATACCTTAAGATATGAAATGGACTTACCTCCCTTGCTACCATTTGACAACCTTCCACTCAAAGACGAGCTCATTAGGGAGTCAGAATCTAACCCTACGGGTCCTGCCACCCATGATGACACAATATGCATGCAACCATTCCATCCCTACAATGACCTCAAAATCCATCATGCCGGCTCCAACAAGCCTCAAAGCAAGGCCTATTACAATACAAACATGGACCATCACGGTTGAACCTTTTAGCAATAATATACCCAAAAAAAGGATAGTCACCAAAGATCCACACAACAACTTGGGAGCCCAAGAATCCCACAATCAACTAAGAAGAATAGAGAAGAAATAGTGGCACACCGGGCCTAACTATGCATGCACATCAATGCCAAGAAAACTTCAACTTACCAGTAATAGCATCGGGCACCTTATCCCCTCCTTGAGGCACTTGATCAACATTTCCACCATGGTCCAAAAGTTGACCACCCTTATACCCCCTTGGAAGAGTTGGAAAATCCATAAGCTTGTGACCCACATTACCACATCCAAAGCAAGCACTAGTATTCCTCCGACACGAGCCATCGTGATTCTTTTCTCACCTTTGACACTTGGATTAGTCATCCCACTATCACCTCATTTATCCTTATAGCGTTTATAAGTACAATCCTTCTTCTTATGCCCCTCTTCACCATAATAGAAACAAGCATAGGTGTC
>DF359155.1:62893-77532 GCA_000787875.1 Solanum virginianum
AATTATGATTTTGGGCACTTCCGAGGCACATTTTTGGGCACTTTTTGGGGTTGTTTCAATGATGGTTATGAGGATTGAGCTCAACTCCTTATGCTTTTGTATTATGAAAGACATCTCTTAGTCCCATACTTTCTTTTTATGTTAAATACTTACCCGTCCCTTAGAAATTATTTGCTATGTGATTCATGCTCATCCTCTTCCCTACAACATCCCTATATCATGAGTTTAAAGCCCCATTTCCCATAGCGATCCTTTTCTATGTGTTTATTGCTCTTTTATGCTTCCGTAAAACCAAAGATGTGTTATGCTTGTTTACAAGGCTTGTTTGGGATTCCCCTCGGGTTCCCATTCACCGTGTTGCGTCTAGGTCTTTGGCTTAGGGTGTGACAAGGCTTGGTATGAGAGCTCTATGTTTGTAAATGGTCCTCGAAAATCCAACACACCGTGTTGAGTAGAATCTTGTTCATGGTTATGAAACGTACCATAACCATGAATGAAAAACTATGAGGCTTTTTAGGAAATGGTTTGCTTCTTCATGCTCTATTTCGTGCTTTATGTTTGAAATAAGGTTTTTTATCTCTAATAAGTTGTCTTTTTATCTTATAGATTATAACGCCTAGATGAATAACATAAATAGCTCCCAGCCCCGAGGGTGAACTGGCTTCTCTGGCCCCACAAGCTCCCCAAAGGGAAGGAGAAGGGATCACCCACGCCGAGTACCAGAATGTGGTCATCCTTTTGGCAAGGGCCGTGGACAATCAAGGAGTTCAAGCTCCTCATAATTCTACACTGACCTCAAGTGTAAAGGATTTCACAAGGATGAATCCCCCGAAATTCTATGACTCCAAGGTAGAGAAAGGCCCCCAAGAATTCATCGATGGAGTGTATAAAGTATTGGCTACCATGGGGGTATGTTTTGAGGAGAAACGGAACTAGTGGCCTACCAAGTCAAGGTCCTTGCTCAAATATAGTATAATCAATGGAAGATAGAGAGGTCGGCTGATGAGCCCATTCCATGGGAGGAATTTAAAGTTACCTTCCTTGATAGCTTCTTCCCAATTGAGTGAGGGAAGCAAAGTTGACGGAGTTCATGAATCTTAGTCAAGGGTCTACGAGGTTGAAGGAGTATTCCCTTAAGCTTAAGCACCTCTCCAAGTTTGTTCCTCACTTGGTTGTTGACCCTCGGGCAAGGAAACATAAGTTTGTATTGGGTGTATCTGACTTGATCAATAAAGAGTGCCACACCGCTATGCTCATTAGGGATGGACATATAGTAGATTATGACATACACCAAACAACTTAAGGGGGTAAAACTTACAAAGAGAAGGATGGGGTAGTCCAACAGGGCTCAACTTGAGGTGGATTCCAAGGTGCTAAAAATGGTCATTTCCAACAAGGTCACAAATTCTAAGGCAAGGGACCTCCAATGCCCAAGGCCAAAGGTTTGCATATGATAGGGCCTCCAACCCAAAGGTTCAAGGTGGAAATAGTGGAATGACTCATCCCAAGTGCCCAAAATGTGGAAGGAATCATAGTGGCACATGTTGGAGTAATATAGGTGCTAGCTTTAGTTGTTGAAAAATGGGTCACAAGATTGCAGAATGTCCAAACAAAGGTAGGGATGGTCGTCCTAAAGGGCAAGGCACCCATGGTGATCGAAGGGCACAAGGTGGTCAACAAGGAGGTGCTCCTCGACACAACTAGTTTAATGCTTGTCAAGGGAAACAAGGGGTTGATGAGGCAGTCGATGTTCTTATCGGTATGTTAAAGATCTACACTATTGATGTATATGCTTTATTGGATCCAAATGCCACTCTTTCTTTCATTACTCCATTTATTGCTATCTGGCTTCATGTGTGTCTCAAATTGCTATGTGAACCCTTTGAATTATCCACCCCCGTTGGCGAGTCCATTCTTGCTAAAATAGTTTATAGGGGTTGTCTTGTGTCAATATTGCATAAAGTTTTCCTTGTGATTTTGTTGAACTCGATATTTTGACATCATTCTTGGAATGGATTGGTTACATGCATATCATGCTACTATTTATTGTAGGGCTTGTATGTTAGATTCCAAATCCCTAGTGAACCCATCCTTTAATGGGAAGGTTATGATTCATTGGTCAAGGGTAGATTCATCTTTTATTTTAAGGCTTAAAGGTTGATTTCCAAAGGCTACATCTATCATCTTGTGCAGGTTAGGGATGTCGAATCTAAGGTCCCTCCTATTGAGTCAATTCTGGTCATCAATGAGTTTCTTGATGTCTTCCCTATTGAACTTCTCGGTGTCCCTCCTGAAAGGGAGATAGATTTCAGTATAGATCTCCTCCTTGATACTCAACCTATTCCCATTACTTCTTATCTAATAGGCCTGGCAGAGTTGAAGGAATTTAATTAAATGATTTTCTAGAAAAGGGGTTCATAAGGCCTAGTAAGTCACCTTGGTGTGCACTAATATTGTTTGTAACAAAGAAGGATGGTTCGGTTAGAATGTACATCAACTATCGACAAGTCAATAAGGCCACTATAAAGAACAAGTATTCACTGCCAAGAATTAATGAACTATTTGATCAATTGCAAGGGGCTATTACTTCTCAAGGACTAACCTTCGATCCAGGTATAATCAATTCAGGGTAAGGGAGTGTGATATTCCCTAGACATCTTTTTGGAAAAGATATGGGCATTTTGAGTTCGTGGCGATGTCGTTTGATCTAAATAATACCTCAATAATATTTATGGATCTCATGAATAGGGTCTTTAAACCATAACTTGATATGTTTGTTGTGGTAGTTATTGATGACATTTTGATTTATTCTCAGAATAAAGAGGAACATGCAATACATTTAAGGTTGGGGTAGAAAAAACTGAGGGAAGAAAGGTTCTTTGCTAAATTTGACAAATATGAGTTTTGGTTGAAAGAAGTTGCATTGTTAGGTCATGTGGTGTTAGGTGATAGAATTAAGGTGGATCCAAAAAAGATGGAGGTAATAAAAAATTATCTTAGACCCTTGACTCCAACGGACATTAAGAGCTTCTTGGGTTTTGCTAGTTACTACCAAAGGTTTATGAATGGTTTCTTGTCAATTGCTTCTCCTTTGAAACAACTGAGCCAAAAGAAGGCAAAATTTGTATGGACTGATGAATATGAAAGAAGTTTCCAAACCTTGAAGGAAAAACTTATGCCCTCTCCTATTTTGGCTCTACCAGAAGGGTTGGAGGGGTTCATGGTGTATTTTGATGATTCAAGAATTGGATTGGGGTGTCTGTTGATGAAAAATGACAATTATAGTGCCTATGCTTCTAGACAACAAAAGGTACATGAGCATAACTACCCCATCCATGATCTTGAACTAGTGGCCTTGGTATTTGCCTTGAAGATATGATATCATTAGTTGTATGGGGTTCATATAGATCAGTTTACCGACCATTAGAATTTCCAATATGTGTTCACCCAAATAGACTTAAAGTCGAGGCAAAGAAGGTGGCTAGAGTTCCATAAAGATTATGACATGAGTGTGCATTACCATCTAGGAAAAGCTAATATTGTGGCTGATGCCCTAAGTCGGGTGTCCATAGATAGTATGGCTCACTTTGAGGATAGCAAGACAAAATTGGCAAGAGAGGTCCATTGGTTAGCAAGGTTGGTAGTTAGATTGAATAAGACTGAAAATGATGGTGCGGTGGTAATAGATGGTTCAAAGTCCTCCTTGATTGAAGAAGTTAAATCAAAATAAGACCTTGACCTCACATTGATTGAGTTGAAGTCATTGGTGAAAGATGGCAAAGTGGAGGTTTTCTCCAAAGGGGGAGATGGTGTTATTAGGTACTAAGGTAGTTGTGCATTCCCAATGTTGATGACTTGAGAGGTATGATTTTAAGAAAGGCCTATAACTCCTCTTATTCTATTCACCCCACTTCAACTAAGATGTATAAAGACTTGAGCCAGTTTCCATACTTTCCAACAAGTCAAGGTCGAGTATCAAAGGTCGGATAGTTTGGCCCAAGATATTGAGATTACTACTTGGAAGTGGGAAGAGATTAATATGGACTTTGTAATTGGGTTTCCAAATACTAGAAAACATTTTTATTCCATATGGGTTATTATTGATAGGATGACGAAATCCGCTTACTTCCTACCGATTAAGGAAACCTTAGTGCTAAAAATTATGCCAAGTTATATATTTATGAGTTGGTTAGATTGCATGGGGTTCCATAGGTTATTATTTCAAATCTCGATGCCCAATTCACATCGCACTTTTGGAGGTCCTTCCAAAAGGGCCTTGGCACTAAAATTAAGGTTAATATAACCTTCCACCCATAAACGAATGGCCAAATCGAGAGGACTATCAAAACTCTTAAGGATATGCTGAGGACTTCTGTCTTGGATTTTAAGGGTAGTTGGGACGAGCATCTCCCGCTCATTCAGTTTGCTTATAAAAATAGTTATCACTCTAGTATTAGGATGGCTCCTTTTGAAGCCCTTTATGGGCAGCATTGTAGATCCCCGGTTGGTTGGTTTGAAGTAGGATAAATGGCTTTATTTGGTTCGAATCTAGTTATGGAGATGTTGAAGAAGGCAAGGGTGATAAGGAAGAGACTGAAGGAGGCTCAAAGTAGGAAAAAGTCCTATGCTGACATGAGAAGGAGAGATCTTAAGTTTGAAGTTTATAATTAGGTGTATGTGAAGCGTTCACCGATGATGGGTGTCTTTCGCTTTAGTAAGAAGGGGAAATTAAGCCCTATGTGCGTAGCGCCTTACCGGATCTTGAGACATGTTGGTAAAGTTCTATATGAATTAGAGTTGCCCATGGAAATAAATATGGTCCATCTGGTTTTTTATGTCTCCATGTTTGGAGATCTCGACTAAAGAAATTACCCGATAGATGAGGATCAAGTGACAGCCATGTTTGTTTAGCTCGATGGCAGTCCCTTAAAGCATGTAAACTTGTCTCCACTTGCTGTGTGCAACAAAAGTGTTGAGAAAATGTATTGGGGACCCTAGTTCTATTGTGCACATAGAAATGGTAAATATTTAAGAGAACTTGACCTCTGAGGAGGTCCTGGTAGAAATATTGGATAGGCAAGTCAATCGGTTGAAAAACAAGGATGTTCCCTCCATTAAAGTCCTTTGGAGGAACCAATATGTAGAAAGTGCCACTTGGGAAGTCAAAGACAATATAAAGGAGCGTTACCCCTATCTTTTCTATTCTTAGCAAGTATGAGGTACAACAATCTTTCAATTTTAGACCTCTTTTCCTTGTATGCTGTTCTCATTTTATTTATGCATGGTTATGGGAATTTTGAGGTTGCATTGTAAATGCTATTTGAGACATAGTTTAAAGATTTTAATGGTGCATGTGTTGTATTTTTGGTATGTAGTGCATGTATTCCATTCCTTATAGCTTGCCTTAGCACATTTAGGGGCGGATGTTCCCAAGGGGGAGATATTGTAAGATCCCACCTATCAGGAGTATGAAGAATACAAGAAAATAAGCTTTGGAACTTTTTGGGCTGTCAGCTTCTACGAGGGAATTTTATGAGCCGTAAATCATTGCACGACCTATAAGTTGGTTCATAGAACTTGGGGTAGCCATGGTGAAATTGGGAACTTTTAGGGATTCAATCTATGACTCATTAGACTGCCTATAAAATCTTTCACGAGCCATAGATCATGTCGTAGAATGTAAATTAGAGAAAGGTCTTTGAAAGTTTGAAAAAGCTATCAGACAAACCCTTATCTATGGCCCGTAAAATAGACTATGACCCATATATGGGGTCTTGTATTCCTGTCCGACCAGATTTTAAAAGGGGCAATTTTGTCTTTTCACAATATTTTAACCCTATGCTAGGTCATTTTGACCTCCAAGGGACCCCTTTTATCAACCCTCTTAAACCTAATTCCTCACATTCCTCTTCATTTCAAAAATACTCTAAGTCCCCAACTCCTCCCAAGTTCTTCAAGTTCTTTAAAGGAGAATGCAAGCTAGAGTTTTAATTTCTTCACCTCTAAATTGGATTTTCTTTTCATTAAGTAGACAAAGTATGTGAGTTTTGATTGTGGAGACCTTTCCTCCACAAGCTCAACCTTTCACCCTTCTCCTTTGTGATTTCTCAAGTTATGGTAACACATGATGATTTTAGGAACTCATTCTTATAATGATAATATGAAGTATTTTATGATGGTTATCCTAGTAAATCATCATGTCATGCAATATCATATGAAATCTATGATTGTTATGCAAGGATTTGATGGTGCCCTAACCAAGTTTTCTCATGTTGATTGGTGGGTTATTTTGAATAATGTTTTAGGATTTTATTATACTCCTTTTATGGAATTTATTTATGAGTTGCATGATTTTAAGCTTGTGTACATATCCCACCATGAATTGAATTAAAGATGCATGCCAAGTTCCTAAGTCATGAATGCCTTATGGGTATAATATGTATAATAAACATGTTGAGACTAACAAGGGGGCTAATAAGTATGTTGTGAACTCATGAGCATGATATGAATGACGAGAATTATGTAAAGCCCTAAGTTTGATGTTACACGTTATGATTAATGAGCTACTCCAAGAATGATAATAAGATATTTTGAGTCTATGCATGCCATAACTATGTCTATATTTCAAGTATTCCATCGGATTGTGACCTAGCACCGAGAGGGCCTTGGTAGTCTCCCATGGTCCCATAACTATGTGGCACTAGAGGTTTATGACATTAATCCCCTATGTGGGCTTGTACTTACTGAAAAGGCAATGTCGTAAAGTATGGATATTTGTTAAACCTATCGAAAAGGCTATACCGTTAAGGTAAAGATAAAATGTGAAACAACCAAAAAGGTTATGTTGTAAGGTGATGGCACTTTTCGAAAAGACTATGCCGTAAGGATAGTATTAGGTCTACCTTGGCAAAGTAGATCGCTCCTTGTCTGATATGGAATGAACATCAGGATTCTAATTAGTAGCTCACTTGGTCTTATATGTTGGTTATTGTTCCTTCCCATTTTGTATATGATGTCATGTGATATGACAATTCTTCATGCATATCCCTCTAGCCAATTGCCTCTCATAACGTATTGAGCCTATACCCATTGTTTATGATGACGCATATTGATTACTTATGATTTATGTTCCTTGATGCATTTGTACCCCATATACTTAGTACATTACATGTACTAACTTATACTTTTTGCCCACATGATCTAACCATGTAGGAATCAGAGTTCCTTGCCATCCTCTTCATTCACCTTTCTAGACATTCAAGTTGAAGATTTCTTGGTGAGTCCTCCATATCCGGGGAAAAAATTCCTCCTAATTTCATGCCTTGTTTAGACTCATCTATTTTTGGACACTATCTTTTGAGGGTGAGCCAAGGATATGTCTTGGCCCTTATCCTATTCATGATTAGAGGTGTTGTTAGATATTATGATGGTTATGTATGATTGAGCTTGACTCCTTATGCTTTTGTATTTTGAAAGACATCCCTTAGTCCCATATTCCCTTTTAATGTCAAATGCTTGATGATGGTCTTGAGGTGGAAGTCCCAAGTCTATAATTGCCCTATAACATGAGCCATACTTACTCGCGCCTTAAAAAGTATTTTCTATATGATTCATGCTTATCCTCTTCCCTACAACATCCCAATAGCGTGAGTACAAATCCCCATTTCCCGTAGAGATTATCTACCACATGTTTATTGCTTTTTTATGCTTTTGCAAATCGAAGATGTGCTATGCATGCTTAAGAGGCTTGTTTGGGATCCCCTTCGGGTTCCCATTCACCTTGTTGCTTCTAGGCCCTTGGCTTAGGGTGTGACACTTTTGCCAACTTTGAACCATCATTAATCTCTCCCTTATCAATCTCATCTTCTCTGAGGCTTCTAAAACCAAATTTGAACCTATTAAAGCCATTTCTCCCAATTTAAACCACCCAACCAGGAATTTACAACACCTCTGATGGCTTTCAAGCAAACTTTAGTTTTAGAAGATGTGGATGATTGTTATCAGCATAATAACCAAACGATGAGTTGGGGTCGAATACCTCAGGGAATAGGTTTTCAAAAGATTAAATAGTGAGTTCAACTAGGCATTTGTACTTTTAAAATGGGGGATTGCGAGTAAATTAAACCTAGCATTCAACTAACAACAATTCAAAGATGCGAATTAACAACCAATTGAGAGAAATGTCTAAGAGGTGTTTGTGGATATGGGATAAGAGATAATTAACTGGGTCTAAATACTTGATTATTTGAGTTAATAATATGTGAGTTAGCTAGGTTGCTAGTAACCACTACCTCAATTACGATAGCAATGGTGTTTCACATTAACCATTATTAATTCACATGCAAATTACTCAAGGACACGTCGGGCCTGATCAATTATAAGAAAATCTCCTAATACTTTACCATTAAACATAGTTTTGTGGCATTCAATTGAGACCCTCAGAGTATGCAACATCAAGATTATAAGTTAAACATGGCAACAAGTATAAACTCACTCAAATTAACATCAAGACAATCAATATATCATAGACCCAACAAATAATTCAAGAACCCATATCACATACACACCTTCATCATTGAGGTTGGAGCTACACATGTTTAAAAGTAATAAAATAATACTAAAATTTGTAGCCGTGGAAGTGGGTAAGATGAGTTACAATAGATCAAATGAAATTTATTCATTAATCTCTAGAATTTCTCCTCTCTGAGCTTGAAAATTACAAAACCCTTATACTTGTTCACGAAGAAGGTTCTATGTACTTTCTCTCTCTTTCTCTCTCTCTCTCTATATATATATGTGTGTGTGTGTGTGCGTATGGTAAGTTGAAGAATGGTATGTTCTAATATGTACAATGTCCTCTCTAAGTTCTTTTTATTGTCCATGCAATTTGTTTACAGTTGGTGCATAATTTCACCGTTCGACAATCAGAGTTGGCCATTGCCAAGCACATAGGTGATGCACTACATGTGCACCTGACCCCCTTCTTATGCATCAGTTGAAGGCTCAAGTCTCTGCAACTAATGATGACTCTTTTATTTATCACCGATCATGTTTAGTGATATGCAAAACCTCACCCTGCATTTCCTTTTTGTTATGAACTTCGGGGTTCGAACACTATATGTTATGCAGTCTCAGTTACACTTCGGTACTTCATTGAATGTGTCGTTAATGTCACTTCTGACCGCCATTTTGGCATTTTTGGTACTTCTCCTTGTTTTGTTGAGTATTGTCCATCTATGCACTTTTGTCCTCATTCCGAGCATAAATCATACATGTTTATCAATATATGAAGCATAATAGCACATCGAGGACAATATTTCTTTAAATTCTAAGCCCTAAATGAGTCCAAGATATGGACTTATCAACACCCCTAACTTAAACTTTTGCTTGCCCTCTAGAAAATCAAATATCAATAATTCCAACTCAATGCTTGCAAATAGGGCCATTAGGGAGCAACACATATAATTCCACCTTTGTCATCCATCCTCAAAGCTTACACAAACCACTGATGCAATTTTGAAGCCTCGAGAGGTGACTAAAGAGTGCTCAAGACATGGCTATGTTCACAATTGATCATGTGGCTGCTAATGACTACCCTAAAACATTATCATTTGCCCTCACACCAAAGAAGATCCTATATACTCAAGATTAGGACATTATTTTTTAAGGTCTATTCAACACTCACTCTCACAAATGAGAAATGGCATGTAAGCTCAACTCAGAGGCTTGTCCTTATTCTTAATCGGAGTTCACTGGATTTCATCCGGACTAGGATCCCATTGGACTTTATTCATGCTGTAATGTAGGTTTATGGATGAGTAGGATAGTATATGGATAATAGTAGATCATCCCTCCTTGAACTATACACACACTTTGAAATGAACCCAAAAAGTGCCTGAAAATGTGCCTCGAAAGTGCCCATAATCATAATATTCATATATCTCAAAATTTGTGTGTGATATCAAAAATTCGACTTCATATTCATGATCAGGGGGCAAATTGAGTGGGAAATAGGTCTAATCCTGATTTTAGAGAAACCGTATAAAAATTCAAATTTTCAAACGTTGCTAATTCCAGAGATGATCTAAGCCCCTGGCCGCATTAGTGTTATTTTTACTAGTTTTTGGCTATTCAGTCCAAGGCCTTTAGGTCTTGGGCCTAAGTTTTTCCAAGTGTAAAAACACCTATACTTAGTCATTTTCAACCTCATATCATACAAGACATTCTCCAAAACCTTCTCAAACACTTAGACAAATATTTCACTCAAAATTAAGGGTCCAAAACACATTCCAGATCTTAAGGAATTCAGTCAATCTTCAAGTTCTCAATCAAATTCTCATCAAGGAATTCTCCAAAGTTGAGGTATATAGGTTTTAACCATAGGGTCTTTTCAGCCATTGTGCCCAACCTTCCTTTTACGTAAATTGTATGTTTCCAAATTAATTTACTTAGAGGTCTTTCTTCTTATGAATTTGACTATGAACTATGTTGGGGTTTCATAAAAGTGTGACTGTTTAAGCATGTTTTGAGCTATGAAGCTATGATCTATTTTGAGATTTGATGAAGGGTTTCAATGTATATTGCATGAGGGTACTACCAAATGTTTGTGGGTTGGTTTACTTCAAGTTTTCTTGCATGATTTCACTCTTGAATTACATGGTTTTATACTAGTATTACACACCCACCAAGTGCTTGATAAAATATCCAATTAAGATTTCTTTGGTTGTTGAAGCCCTAATGCATGGAATATGAGTTAAGTGACTTTATGATGATGAAAGGGAGGTATATATGAGTTGTTATTATGGAAAGTATCTATAGTGTTGCAAGTTGACCATACCAATGATGAGGGGTATGTACCTCATCCACCTTGTTATGTGGTGGTAATCCCGTACTACTATAGATGAGGGGTATGTACCTCATCCACCTTCCAAGTAGGTGACATGCCTTGGATTTCAAGTACTAAGTTGCTTGGTCTATGAGATGATATCTTCCTACACATGTAATATGTTGTATATAATCATGTTTTACTTCAAGCATTCTTCATGCATGCCATGTTGCTAATATACTATCTCTTGCTTATGATTATGCATTTTGATTATGTGGCCTATCTCTTGTTGCATTGTATCCTACATACTTAGTACATTCAAACGTACTAATGCATACTCTATGCCTACATGATGTTACCCTGTAGGAACTGGAGCTCCACTTGATCATCTTCCTCCAGTGGCTAGTACTATCTCTTCAAGCAAGTTGGTGAGTCCTCAACCCCGAGGACTATATATTTTGCTCTTATGTATGCAAAGACTCTCTTTATCTTATTGTATACTTTTGACTAAGAAGGTGAGCCTGGAAAGTTGCCTTCGCCCCGCTCAATTCTAAGTTTAGAGGTGTTGTTGAACAAGTTATGTAATGATGCTATGAGCTTTGACTCTCTTGACTCTTGTATGTTTAAAGCTACAAAAGACTCCCTTAGTCTCTTTGCCCTTATTTCTATTCTCTTATTATTGTTTAATTATTCCCCGACCAAGGATGTGTAATGATATGTTAAGAGGCTTGTTTGGGGTCCCTTCGGGTTCCCCATTCATTGTATCATTTCTAGGCCCTAGGCTTGGGTCATGACAAACTTGGTATCCAAACACTATGTTGTTAATTATCCTTAGAATCCAACACACTACGTAAATTAGAGTCTTGTTCATGGCTGTGTTGTGTACCACAACTATGAGTAAGAGGCTATGAGTCATTTTAGGAAATATTTTCCTTCTTACTCTATGTCATGTTATAGAAGTTAAGTAAGGTTTTCCCCTAACAAATGTTCTTTGCTATGCTAGATCATTCCTACCCCAAGAGGAAGAAAAACCTACACTCCCGAACAACCGCCTCATGAAGAGTTTCGGGATGCTATTGCTATTCTAACTCAAGCTATGACTAATCAATTCAACTAAGGGGCCCAAGACCCTCATTCTCCTACTTCGGCATCTAGGGTAAACGATTTCATGAGGATGAACCCACTGGAGTTCAATAGTTCTAAAGTAGATGAGGACCCTTAAGAATTTATTGATAAGGTGTATAAAGTGTTATCTATTATGTGTGTTAGATCGGAAGAGAAGGCGGAGTTGGTGGCTTACCAACTCAAGAGGGTGGCCTAAATATGGTATACTCAATGGAAGGAGGAGAAAGGGATCAACTATGTGATCATTTGGGAGGAGTTTAAGGTGGCTTTCCTCAACTGGCTCTTCCCTCTTGAGCTAAGGGAGGCCAAAATGATGGTATTCATTAATTTGAAGCAAGGGTGGATGAGTATGAGAAAGTATGCTCTCAAGTTCAACCAACTCTCTAAATATATTCCACAATTGTTGGCTGAGCTAAGGTCTAGGATGAATAAGTTTATGATGGGTGTATCTAATTTGGTGAATGAAGAATGTTGTGCAGCCATGTTGATAAGTGACATGGACTTGACCCACCTTATGACTTATGCCAAACAATTGGAGGGGGAGAAGTTTAGAAAGAAAAGAGGTAATGAGGCCAAGAGGGCCCGTATTGATGGTAAGTTCCAAAGTCTCAAAGGTGGCCGATTTCATCAAGGCCAAGGTCTTTTCATGCTTATAATAGATGGTTAGCCCATGACTACCCAAGGTCCCAAGGTGATGGTGGCCCATGCTTGAGGGATACCAATGCTTGTTTTGGTTATGGGGAAGTAGGCCACAAGATGATTGATTATCCATATAATCGCAACAAGGGTAAAGATGTTTGTCCACAAGTCTGGGGTGCAAATGTCATTCGTTTGCGGAGAGGAGGCCAAGATTATGGTGGCCCAAGGAACAATCAGTTCTATACTCTTCAAGGAAGGTAAAGGGTAGATTAGGTGCCCAATGTCATCACCGGCATGTTAAAAGTTTTTTCCATAGGTTTTATGCTCTCCAAGGGAGGCAAGAGGTTGATGCGGTGCCTGATTTTGTCACCAGTATGTTAAAAGTCTTTGATTTTGATGTGTATGCATTGATAGACCCGAGTGCCACTCTTTCTTTTGTTACTCCTCTTGTTGCCAAAAAGTTTCATGCTGTGCTTGAATTATTGTGTGAGTCTTATGAGGTGTCTACCCCTATTTGTGCATCTATTGTTGCTAGAAAGGTCTATATAAATTTTCCCTTTTGTATTTTGCATAAAATTTTGCCTTGTGATCTTGTTGAGTTGGATATGGTGAATTTTGATGTCATTGTTGGGATGGATTGGTTGTATGCCTATTATGCCTCTATTGTTGTAGAACCTATGGAGTTAAATTCTAATTCCTAAATGAACCTATCCTTGAGTGGGAGAGTGATGATATGGTGTTCAACGATAGGTTTATCTCTTACATTAAAGCCAAAAACTCTATTTCTAAGGGGTGTCTCTATCATTTTGTGAGGGTTAGGGATTCTGAGTCCTCCTTCATGTAGAGTTGGTTCCAGTAGTAAATGAGTTTCTTGATATCTTTTCTAGTGACCTTCCTGGTATTCCTCCCGAAAGGAAAATAGATTTTGGTATAAACCTCCTTTTTGAAACTCAACCCATTTCTATTCCCCTTTATCATATGGCCCTAATGGAGTATAAGGAGTTGAAGGAACAATTGAGGGATTTGTTGGAGAAGGGTTTTATTAGGCCTAGCCAATTATCTTGGGGTGCACTGGTATTGTTTCTGAAGAAGAAGGATGGTACTCTTAGAATGTACATTGATTACCGACAACTTAATAAGGTCACCATAAAGAATAAGTATCCTTTACCAAGGATTGATGATCTTTTTAACCAACTCCAAGGGGCTAGTCACTTCCCTAAGATTGATCTTCGGTTCGGGTATCACCAAGTGAAAGTGAGGGAGTGTGACATTCCCAAGACGGCTTTCCGAACTAGGTATAGGCACTATGAATTCATGGTTATGCCTTTTGGGTTGACCATGCACCAGCTATCTTCATGGATCTTATGAATAGGGTCTCTAAACCCTACCTTGATTTGTTTGTGGTGGTATTTATTGATGATATCTCAATCTTTTCCCATATTGAGGAGGAGCATGTGGGTCATTTGAGGATGGTTTACAAAAGTTAAGGGAAGAGAAGTTGTATGCCAAATATTAGAAATATGAGTTTTGGTTGAAAGAGCTTTCCTTTCTAGGTCATGTGGTGTCAAGTGATGGTATAAAATTGGATCCTAAGAAGACGGAGTAATTAGAAATTGACCTAGACCTTTAATTCCATTGGATATTAGAAGCTTCTTGGACTTAGCCAGTTACTACCAGAGGTTTATGAATGGGTTATATTCTATTGCTTCTCCTATGAATAAGTTGACTCAAAAGAAGGCAAAGTTTGTGTGGATCGATGAGTGTGAAAAGAGTTTCTAAAGCTTGAAAGATAAGCTTGTCTCCGCTCCTATCTTGTCTCCACCGGAAGGGTTAGAAGGGTTTGTTGTATATTGGGATGCCTCACCAAGTGGTTTGGGTTGTGTTTTGATGCAAAATGATAAGGTGATAGCTTATACCTTTAGACAAATCAAGGTGCATAAAAAGAATTATCCTACCAATGATCTTGAATTGGCCGCCATGGTTTTTTCTTTGAAAATTTGGTGTCATTATTTGTATGGAGTGCATGTTGATGTGTTTACCGATCATAAGA
>DF359155.1:85142-101116 GCA_000787875.1 Solanum virginianum
TACCCCTTTGAGTTGGTACGCTGCCAACTCCGCCTTTTTATTTGGCCCAACACCTATGATATTCATGATTTTGTAGACCTCATCAATGAACTCATGTGGATTTTCATCCACCTTTGACCCATAGAAAATCAGAGGATTCATCCTCATGAAATCTCTTACCCTAGCTCTTGGGGTAGTAGCATGAGGGGCTTGGGCCCCTTGATTGACTTGGTTAGCCACCACTTGGGCAAGCATAATGAGAGCATGTCAAAGCTCACCATTGTTAGGTTGCTCCTCGAGAGTTTGAGCCCTTCGTCCTCAAGTGTTTGGCATGATCTAGCATAGCAAAGAATAATTTTTAGGGGAAAAACTTACCACACTCTATAACATGACTTAGAATATGAAGAAGGAAAATATTTTTTAAAACGTCTCATAGCCTCCTACTCATAGTCATGGAACGCTTCACAACCATGAATAAGACTCTAATTGACGTGGTGTGTTGGACTTCAAGGATCTATCAACCTAGTGCTCTGATACCAAGTTTGTCACGACCTAAGCTAGGACCTTGATGTGACACGATGCAAGGGGAAACCCGAAGGGACCCTAAGCAAGCCTCATAAAGCATCATTACACATCCTTGGTCATGGAAGCAATAAATCAATCATCAAAGATAAAAGAATAGGGAAACCAGGGCTAAGGGAAAAGCTTGCACAATATTATAAGCAAGAGAGAAGAGACAAGCTCATGTCATAGACATCAAGAATAATAGAGTCAAGGCTCTTAACGTAGATACATAACATGTTCAACAAACACCTCTAATACATAGATAAGAGCGGGGGTCAAGATAAAGTGACCGACTCACTGTCATAGTTAAATAGATAATAAAGAAGAATGTCTCAATACATAGTAGGAGCAACACAAACTAAGGTCCCTGAAATGGAGGACTCACCAAATAGCTTGAGTAGTGTCTAACTAGCCACATGGAGGAGGAGGATGATTAACTTGGGCACCGGTTCCTACATGGTGATATCATATAGGCATAGAGTATGTGTTAGTATGTTTGAATATACTAAGTATGTAGGATGTAATGCAATAATAGGTAGGCACCATAATCGAAATGCATAATGCTAAGCAATAAGCATAATATAACAATATGACATGTATGATTAATGCTTAAGTAAATCTTGCTTAAGTAACTCATGCTCATATAAGATATCATTTGTGAAGAATAGACCAACTAGATTTCTAAAGTATGAACCCCTTGGTCAGTTGATGATGATCTCACCTCATCACCCTGGTGGTATGGTACAAACCCCTCACATGGTTTGATGAGTACAAACCTCCACCTCGATTAATGAGTACAAACCCCCACCTCGGCTATTCGGGTCCTTAGTCCCCCCGAATTAGGCATGACATGCAGGAAAATCCATTGTAAAACCATCAATCAACACCTTGTAACACCCTCTAGAAACATACAAAGAAAATATTATATACATAAGCCCATTTCACCATCATATAGTCAATCATATCATATCTCACGCTTTGGACCTTCAACTCCTCAAGAAACCACATTCGGATATTTTATCAAACACTTAGAGGGTGTGTATAGCAAAACAGTCACAACTTTACATAGCTTTAACATAGTGTACAGTGAATTTCATAATAATCAAGATCCATTTGTAAGTCAACTTTAAATCATGCAATTTGAGTGAAAGGAGGCTTGTGTATCATAGGTGAAAGGAACTCATGAAAGATACCCACATACCTTAGCTTGGAGATGAACTTGGTGATGATTTGAGATGGAGACTTGAAGTTTGAAGAAGAACCTTGAAGGAGAACCTTAGCTTGGGAAGAGGGTTTGGGACCTGAGTTTGGGGAGTGAAAATATGACTAAGTATTTGAGTGAGTATTGGGAAATGTTTAAGATGATATGAGGGTGAAATTTGGCTAAGTATAGGTAAAAACACGTTTGGAAACACTTAGGCCCAAAACTTAGAAGTCTTGGACCGAGCTCAAAAAAATAGTCCCCAAATGAACTGGGGCACGTCGCGAGGGGGTCGCGAAAACCCCTCTGGAAATTGCGTTCTTAGAATTTCATAATTGCTAATCTTTTGCTCTTAAATCGGGGTTAGACCCTTTTTCACCTAATTTGGACCCCCTGAACAAGAATATGAAGTTGAATTTTTGAAATAGCAAAAAAATTTTGAGATATATGAAATTTAAAATTTCGGGCATTCGAGGCATGTTTTCGAGCACTTTTCGGGGTCATTTCATTAATATTTTTAAAAGAAAACGAGAGAAAGAGAAAGAGTAATAAAGAGAAATGGAAGATAAAGATTCTCTTTCTTCTTCTCTTTGCTATTTTTGATAACAAAAGTATAATTATATTTAGTAAGAGTTAAAATTATACTAAAACTTGTAATTTAGGTTAAATAATATATTATTTATGTAAATGACCCTTTTAATAATGCTAGTTTAATTAATGTGTTTTGCACGTATGTATCATGTCAATTTAAAAATTATATAGAAATTACAATATTCACATAAACGAAATTAAATAAATGCTAAGTATTAATTTGATACAATAGTTTAATCTATCATGAATGGACAAAGATGATAAACTCAATTCAATTATTTATAATACAGAGATATATTAATAGTTTATGAATACATAAAATAATAATTTGGTGTTGAATAGTTAGGAGTTAAATAATTAATTGATTATGATTTAATTTTAAGGAGTAGTTTAATGTTTTAACGTAATTTTAGATACTTTTTTTCTTTTTAAATTTGCTATATTTCGTACTTCATTAACAAAATATTTGATAATCAAAATTTAGTTAATTTCAATCTTAAATATTAGTAGAAAATAAAAAAATTTCCTTTGTGCTTTATAACCTAGACAAATATTTAATATAGAATAATTCTAAATCAAAAGTGAATTCTAACTATAAAGAAATTCTAATTCAAAAGTGAATCTTGAAACCAAATAAATAAAAGATAAATAATAAATTTAAAAAATTGTGAAAAGATGATTTTATCTAAAGTAGAGTATTTTAACGAAGGGCAAAAAGTTCAAACAACACTAATTTTAATTGATTAAGATTTAATTTTAAAGAAGACTCCTAAATATAAAAGCAATAATTTAATGTTTCAAATGTAATTTTAGTTACTATTTTTTTTTTTAAAAAAAATACATACCTTCATTAACAAGAATTTGATAATCAAAATTTTAGTTAATTTCAAAGTCTTAAGTATTGAAAGTTTAAGAGAGAGGGGGGGAGGGGTGAATTGAATTTTCTTCCCCTTTTCTTTTTAAACTTAAACCTGCACTCAGTTAGTTAAACAATATAGCACGTAGTCGACTATGACATATTAAATAAGAATGCAGAAATTTAAAATGCATAAAAGAAAAATTCAACACCGGATATTTTTATACTGGTTCGGATTCAATGTGAATCCTAGGTTCAGTTCCCTTGGGTTGCAATGGATATCTTTTCAAGCCTTTGGTAAAGTGGGAGTTAGAAGAATTTCAACTTAAACTATACTCAGATTTTTTCTCTCCTTTTTTTTGTTTTTATTTTTCTTTTGATACAAACCTCTCTTTCAATTTTTTCTTCTTTTCTCTCTCTTTTTCTAACACAATAACAAAACTAAAGGTTACAATGATTTTCTAAAGATGAAGAGTATTAAAGAAAGACTTGAAATGCAGTAGCCTTGTATGAGTCTTGAGATATCCTGGATGCCTCCTATTATGTAGAAGAGATGGCATCCGAAGGGAGTTGATCCCTAGATTGAGACTTTGATGGATCCTCTTTCCAAGAATAAGGTAAGACTTTTTAGGTAGGCAGCTAAATCAGATCTTCCTTCCTTGTTTAGCTCCTAACCCAGATCTTTTATGGATATAATTGTCTTCAATTTTGGATCTTTTCTGGTTACTGATCTTCTAATTGATTTGTTGAATCTTTAATCAATCTTTCCGTTAATCTTGGATTCTTTCATGATAGTGATCTTCTGTCAAATCTGTGATTGATTTGCCACAACTTTAGCAACTTATCTTCTTCTTTTTGTGCCGAGATTCTATCTCTTAAAGATGCACTTTTCCTTTTGTGACTTGAATCTGTCAGATTTTGATTGTCTTTATTCCTTATGAAGATATTTTTCCTTTTTGATGCATTACCTGGAAGCAATTTTCATTCAATACAATTTTAACACTAATAAATTGATCTTTCTAATCTTCTTATTATTTGATCGATTCTTTTTTCAGGAATAAGGCTTTTAAAGGAGATGGTAGCAGAATCTTCTCAGATCTTTCCAATCTTGCAGCAGTAAGATCTTCTCTTGATTGATTCTCTCCAATGCAAAGATGCTTGATTATTTTTCCAAATTATGTTCCTTTCTCACTGGATATTTGATTTATTCTTTCCGGTCCAAATATGCTTGATTGCTTTTCCAGATTTGTTTTCCTTTCTTGCTTAGCGTTAGATTGATTCCTTCCAATAATTATGCTCTTGATGCCTCAAACTAAATTTTCTTGATAGATGCTTCTATGTCGTACCTTAGTTGGATTGTTTCTTTTTTGATATTTTATGCAATTTGTCATCAATCAAAATATATTAGAACTAACAAGTATTAGAAAAAAATAAAAATTTTCCTTTTTCCTTTATTACCTAGAGAAATATTTAATATAGAATAGTCCTAAATCAAAAATGAATTATAACTATAAAGAAATTTCAATTCAAAAGTGAATCTTGAAACTAAATAAATAAAAGATTAAATAATAAATTAAAAAATTGTGAAAAGATAATATTGTCTAAAGCAGAGTATTTTAATGAAGGACAAAAAGTTTAAACAACACTAATCTTAATTGATTAAAATTTAATTTTAAAAAAACTCCTAAATATAAAAATGATAATTTAATATTTTCAACATAATTTTAATTACTTTTTTTTTTAAAAAAAATACCTTTATTAACAAAGTATTTGACAATAAATTTTTTAGTGAATTTCAAAGTCTTAAATATTAGGATAGTAATATTTTTCCCTTTTTCTTCATAGCGTAAAAATTTATTTATATAGAATAGTCTTAAATCAAAAGTGATTTCTAAATATAAAAAAAAAATTAATTCAAAAGTGAATTTATAAATTAAAAAATAAAAATAAAATAAGAAATTGAAAAAATAATGTAAAAAGGATTTTGTCCAAAATAAAATAGTTTAATATTGGACAAAAAGTTCAAACATAATTTTTAATGTCTTTCCATTTTTAATATTGCAATAGATATGATATGATAATAGATATAGATTTGAATAAGGCATGGAATTGTGTATCTAGTAAGGCATGGAATCCACTAATTTTCTGCAAAGTTGGAAGGCGGCAAGGCAAAAACTCATTCCCGCCAAATTCAGAAGCCTTAAAAGCCAATGTCGACTTCAGTTGCTTTCGATGAGCAGAGTTTCGACTTTCGACACAATGGCCGAAGAGGATACAGAAGGAAACTCCACCGTCGCCGGAGAGATCCAACAACTCCAGATTCCGGTAAGCCGAGTGAAGAAAATCATGAAACTGGACCAGGATATCAACAAGATAAACTCAGAAGCCCTACATCTCATCGCTAGTTCGACGCAGCTTTTCCTCGAATTACTAGCAGAAAAATCTGCACAAGTCGCGTTGGAGAAGAAGAGAAAAACCATAAAGCTCGAACATTTAAGAGTTGCCGTGAAAAGGCATCAACCTGTGAGCGATTTCCTTCTCGATTCGCTTCCCATGTCTTCACATCCGGCCGATCGATCTCCGAAGGTTCAAAGTCGTCCTCGATTATCGACAGACAAGGCACTTCCTTCCGGAAATCGAAGAATTGAGGCATTCTTTCAGAAGTGCACTTAAAACACGGTGTTTACATATTATTTCAAATGGTTATTCTGGTTCATAGTAGAGCTTATAATTATAATTTGAAAAGAAACTGTTATTTTCCCTATATTTATGATTATGCTTTGCCAGAGGCCAATCTATGATGTTGAGACATTGGTTTCTGATTTTCGACTGTGAGCTTTGTATGAATATAAACTGCCTATATGAGCTACCTGCTACCTTGATGTTTTTTCTAGATGGAATTAATACAATCAGTGTTCTGATTTGATTGGATAATTACAGGGTACCTTTCATTGACATAATGATCCATACATGAGTATCCAGAACTTGAAAGTAAAATGAATTCTTTACAAAATGAGGTTTATGTTAGAACTTTAACACGTTCATGTATCCCATTAAATCATTCAACAATACCTTTTGAAGGCATTCTGGACTGCATGATGCCAAACCTTAGTTACCTTTTGTTCTATCTTGCATTTCTCCATGAAATACTTCACCTTCTGGAACAATAAAGAAAGCCTGTAGCCATGATTAAATTACTTATGTAAGCACTTACCCAGATGTGGTGCTTGTCTCTCAAACCGAAAGTTAAGACTAAGCTGAACAAAGTAAGGCTAAAAGAGACAAATGTTTTAATTGCTTTCTTATTAGATGAACGATTGCAGTTTAATCTATATTGATAAAATAGCTGTTTCCCTGGATTAGTCTCCCTAATGCAGCTGAAAATGTTGTAAAAATTTCACAAATGAGTCATGTAAACAACTCTACCTCATCAATGATCAATGAATTAAAAATTGTCTTATTATGCTATTATATGTTCAAAATAAAATCTGCCAAAGAAGGCATGTAGTTCTTTAATACTTGTGCTGCTGTTTATAAGATAGGCTTTTGTTATCTTCCTGAAAAGATCTCATGGCAAGGAAACCAAATTGCAGTATTCCCCTTGCATGATGCGTATTGTGTAAGATCATCTTTATGTGCTTGCTCTAAGAAATATGCATAGTGGGATTAACAAAGTAGCCTTTGAGCAAAAAGAAACAAAGAGTGAATGGGTTGATGTTTGTAACCAGGGAACAAGACAGTCTACTTGGCTTTTTATTTGTACGCACTCCCAGAAACTGCCCATGATGTCTATTTGTGTTCTTTTGAATAAGGTAACACAGTTACAGAAAGTCTAGACAACGTAATTTTCTTTTACATAATTTTACTTTCCTATAAAGGATGTATTTGAAATTATCAAATTAGTGAACTCAAACAAATTCAAAAGCTAACACACAATCTCTAAGGTGAAAAGGGGCCTGAAAATGATGACGCTACTGAAGCTGAATCATCTCCTGGATGGAAAGCGAAGCGACTACGGGAGATGATCTTTCTGTGGTGTTCTTTCTTTGCTTCCTTTAACAAAGAAATGCTTTGATGTGGTGTGTTAATTGGAGTTGATCCCAGCTGTTGTATACCCAAAGAAGATGTTCTATCTAAGACATCCCAGCATCTCAAAAGACGGTCTCCATGTTTCTGATTCTGAATAGAGTCCGCTATAAAACTCTATTAGAGCCACCTTTATACCTTCTGAATCTTGAATATCCTCTATCGGAAAGATGTTTGCTGCTGGTGTTTGGTCTTAGAAGAAGGAGATTTTCTTGCCCGACCGGCACCTGATTCTGCACTTTCTTCTTTTCCTGCAAGAGCAACATTACGTCTTCTAAAAGGTGGTAGTGATTAAGTTGACGCATTCATTGTTCATCTATTATATGTGAATGTTGGGGAGACTAGAAATGTTCTAACTCAGCTTGGGATTGAGATTTTGTTGTTGAAAAGACTGGAAGTTAAATAATGTACATTGAAGTAGAGAAAAGTGAAATTGTGAATAACAAAGGAAATTCTTTTTGTGTCATGGTGCTCACCCGTTGTCTTTGTTTCGCTTCATCTCTTTCTTTCCTTAGAAAATTATACTCTTCCAACATTGCAAGCAGTGGTACCTGGGGGTCAGGCACTTCAGGTATGTAAGAAATGATTAGGTAATAGCTGAATTACCCTATACTCAGAGGGCCAAATGGTATTCTACTTTTCTTGCTTTCTCAGAGTTCAATTCAGTTGCATTCAGCTATACTGGAAGTTAGAATATGGCCAGGTTACTTAATTTCTGTTAGCTAACCTTCATCCGGTTATTCAATGTTAGGAAAAGATTCGTCTGCACTCCTTATGTCTCTGGTTGCAACACTGAATTAAAGGGCAGTATTGTTTATGTCATCTCTTTCTATGGCTTGTTGTTGCTGGTCCTCCCTATTAGCATTTGAGTCTTAAGCTGATGTTGTGTTCTGTTGATGAACATGTGCTATAAATGGATGTTATTAGTGACATCATCTCTTATTTCACCTTTTATCTGAAATTATGTTTGACTAAATTCTGCATTCTTTTTCTTTGCATCACAAGTTTCTGGCCAAATTACTCTATTATTTTTTTTGAACCCAACATGATTAATGTGGTCTATACTCTATAGTTAGTTCATTAGGATGCTAAGTTGATTCTACTTCTGTAACTTCTTCCAATGCTTCTTATTGATCTTTTCACATTTAGAAAAATGTTAGAAAGCAGGCATACTTTTTGTAGGCCGTTTCTTGGTATCTACTGAAAAGAACATCTACACCAATAAAGGGTCACCTTCCTCTCTTTGTTTACGTATGCGACAGAGTATATCTACTTGATGACGTAGACCAGGGTTGAAGATGTTACTGCACTGTCATTTGTGCTCTATACTATCAGCATTAGCTTCTGTATTGTCTAAAGGGATGAAAACTTAAAATGATCATGGATAAATCCAAGTCAGCTTCTCTTGACTTCAAATGATAGACATCACGCCAATACTTCATATGTAACTATGAGTGATTCTTTGTATTAACCAATAGAAGTATTTTATTTGGGAATATGAGTTACTAAGTTCTTACCTCATCATATAGAAAAGGTTTCTTTCTTTCTTCTTCCCAGCTTTTTGTCTTGGCTATCAGCATATCCACCAAAGCTGCAAATATATATATATTTTAAAAAAGCAACAAAATGAACAAATCCTTGATGAAGACTCTATCAAGTTTTCAGCTGTTACTTGATAACACGTAATGATCTATCTAACTTGTAGAAGCACAATTTGGTTAATTGATGTAGTCATGTTTTCATTCAACAGGTAGTTGTTTAAGTCACAATAAAGGCTTTATGGCTGCCTATTACTAGGCTGATTTTGGTGATGGCAAGCCATTGGCAGAAATATTTTGATACCTGGTATTTTGTTAACCATGACTCTGGTCCGTTCTGCTCTTCTCAAATTCTTGTGAGCACCTCTGCTCACAGAATACCGGTTGTCGTCCTGAAATATGAATGTTTAGGATGAAAACAGGTGATGAAAAAAGTGAATGGCTACTGAGTTTTGTGGGTGAAGGAACTGACCCTGCTATACTCTTCCAACCATCGCTCCTCATCACGAGCTAATATCCATTTTTCTACCTTCTCCATTATAGCCTTCCTGCTAGAGGCCTCTTCCTGTGCTTGTGTTATCTGTTTATTCATGCTTGTGAGGAGATCAGCGTGGTCAATCTCCCCTTTTGGAGGTTTTGGTCAGTTTCAATTTCAAACACAGTAAGCCACCTTAATAATGAAAAAAAAAGAATACTTAAATTGGACCAACCAGTGTTCATTAGTTTCATAATACTTTCTATCTCTTGCCGTGAAGGAATTTCCATGTGGGATTGCTTGCAGATCTCCTCAAGATCAATTTGTTTTCTAAGGAAAAACTCTTTCATCTTGCTTGCTTTTAGCTGATCCAGTCTCCTGACTTCTGTCTCAGCCTTGGAAATTTTTCAAAATTCCAAATCTCTTACCTCGTAGTACTGGAGGATAAATAATTTATAGTTATATTATGTCACTGACCTGTTGTATTATGTCCAGAGTAAGGCTTCCAGGAGTGGAGATATCTTCTGATGACAATGATATCAAAGCAGTGACATTGGAGAACCTTACATGGTCCTTCTGGGGTGTGTCCATGAGATTCCACAAGTTCGTCAATGCTTTTCCTAGTTGGTGAAGCTTCAAATACACACAGCATAGTGAGGACAGTAATTTTGCTGATTTTTCTTGATCCTTATGCCTGTACTTGTAAAACAAATTTAAGGACAGAATTCGCCCACTTGAATTGTGTTTCTTTTTATAATTTGATTAGTCAGTGGCTTCCTAATACTAAATGTGCAATTGTCATGAGTTTTTGGCTACATGTACCAAATAGGAGTGTACTTGTTTTTAGATAAAGAATGTGCAGAGTTGATGGAATTACCTTTTCAAGCCGTGCTTTCTTATCTGCTTCTAATGATCGAACTGTGCTGCCTAGTTTATCCAGTATACTGTCACTAATGTTTTTTGACAGTCCAGATAACTCATTCAAGCTTGGATGAACCTTTGTAATGATCAAAGAAGAATCTGTTCCCAGCGTTGCTGCTAAGCTCCGGATCATGCTAATGTAGTTTTCAACCTTTTGAAGTCTCTCGATCTTTGATGCAAGAACAGAGTAGTAAAAGGAAAAAAAAAAAAGAAGAGGAAGAAGATAGAGGAGTAAACAAGAAATTTCAAAACCTTTCGACTGATGGCATCTTCCCTATAGTGCCAGGCACAAAGGTTGAGTATCTCATTCGTACCTTCTCATTTTGAAGCCGCTGAAGTTCGTTCTGGTGCTCTTCTAGTTTCTTTAGTGATAGATCATTCCCACTTACTAAAACATTTGATGACAAATCATTGTACTCTGATTCACCTGCTATTTCAGCAGAAATCTTCTGAATTTGTCCTTGTACAGTTCTGAATTGTTTCATCCTTTCTTCTTTTCTAATTCTCATCTCTCTCAGAGCTGGTGCAATGGACTTTAGCTGTTCTTTTAGTGTTCCAGTCATCTTTTCTGGCTGCCGAATTCAAATTCACTCCTCTTTTATGTAAGTTGAATCACTGAGTATTTCTTATGCAAAAGATCCAATGATATGTTTCAATATTTAAAAAAGAAAAGCCAATGATACATGTATATCCTCTCAGATCATTGATCTAACTTACATCCTGTCATAGTCATGCCCTGATGCTAACAGATAGTAATACTCTCTCTGTGTGTACGCACTCCTTGTTAGGGAAAGAAGGGGAAGGCGATCTGTTGTCGCATTGACATTGGTTTTTAGACTGGTCCACCTTTCACACGAGCTTTTGTCAATATATACATTTTCATTCGGATACTTTAGGAACTGATGTCCATTAAGCCACTAAAAGCAAGCTACATGCATGGATTTAGAGTTCGTTGGTCATGGTCAGCTCATTGGTACATTTTCATTTATTCCTCTGACAGTATGTCTGTCCATTTTTCGTTTATTTGTGTGATTTTAGTTTTAGTAGCATTCTTGATGCTGTACCAACTTATGGAAATGAATTTGCAAAGTTTATGTTTAGCAAAATTACTGAAAATTCACATTTTCTTTAATTTGACAAGACAGTGTTAGTACATGTTACCAGCAGTGGTTAATGGAAAGAATCATGGGGGTCGAAGCTGATATATTAGCGTTTTTATTCAAATAGTTGTAGCAAGAAATATATAGCAGGACTTCTGAATATATTTCACTGCTTTAATTTTGCTAATGACATTTATATATCTGCATGCATGTAGTGGTGATATCACCTTCTAAGCATCAAAATTTGATTAGCATGCTGGATGGTCTAAGGGAATTCAGAAAGTTACCCTTCCAGGGAGTGATCTTTCATCCAGTAACAAAAGGAGATGGGTGAACTCAGCTTCTGAATCTGCCAATTCTTGATGCAGGCGGGCTCTGGAGATGTTTGCATTGTCAACCTTCCTTCTGTAAACGTCCAGGCACTCCTGTTCAGTGTCCAGTAAAACCTTTTCCCTCTCAAACTCATCTTCTCCAACTTCATCCCAGATTATCTGTCTTACAAAACAACAAAAAAGTTACTTTAGTCCGTAAATGCACGTAGTAACATTATGATGCACACTATAATAAGAAAACTTGCCTGTAATTCTTGCAGCAAATATCCGCATGATGTCTCAAGCAATGCTGAACTTCTTATTCCAATTGGCGTTTGAACAGATCCCATATGAAAAGATGAGCTTCAAGTGGAGGAAGCACAAAGCCTGGGGCTCCTGAGAAGAGTCTTCCTCTGGTAAACTTTTAATGTCCTTTAGAATAGATTATATGAGCTAAAGAAAGAGACAATGACGAATTGGAATCTTTGGGTATGAAATAGTTGCTTAAAAGACTAGGTTTATCAGGTTAGGTGATGATGAAGCTTTGGATTCAAGGGTTCCCTATGGTGTTCTATTTTGAAAGTTCTTTGTTAACTTCTTTTTTAACTTTAAGGTAGCAATATGCATTCACGTCTTTATCTGTCAGATATGGTTTCCCATTCAGCTGCAGAGAGCTTAGGTTGCACTATGTTGTTGCTCCTGGAAGCTTTATCCAAACTTCATTCCTAAGCAATCTTTATCCAAAATTTGTAATGTGCTTTATGCAGTGCTGCAGCATATTCGTCCGTGTTGGGACATGGCTAATACAATTTTTTTTTCCTAATGACAGTGGTATCTGACCAAGTATAGCTGCATTTACAATATTTCATTCTTTACCTATCACCTCACCAGAATAGGTATTATATAACTATGTTGAACCATGGTTTCTTTATGTGAACTAATTAAGCTTTCATCCCTTTTGTTAACCTATTTTATTGGTTTTGTATTCAAGTCGTTCTAACTTGTTTGTTTTACTATCTAGCTTTCTTTAGTGATTGCAATGATTGTTATTACTTTTGTAGGAGTTGTCACATCATTCCAGAATAATCTAGAAAAAGTCATAACTTATTCGTAATCAATTAGGCTATATGATCTTTGCTAAGAGAGTTTAATCTTCCTATAGTTATTAATATTGTTGCTTTTTTGAAAAATAAATAAAATAACATATTTTTATATTAAATAAAACAAACAAAGCAACACCTGTCCAAGAAAAGCTAAAAGAGAGGGTTTTGAAGCCAAAAGCTTAAGAATGAACACTCGAAAAGCAAAAGATAGTAAAATTTGGACGATCTCTCGATCCCAGGTTAAGGTTTTGGTAGCTTGGATGTGAATCCACATCGCATCAATGAGTGATGTGATTTTTTTTTAAGCCAAAAGGGGATTTGACCTATCACGATTCAAAAATGGGACTAACATAATATTAATCTTGTGGATAAATATCACATACTCAAGAATTCCCCTACCCCTTGTTCCAAAATATGGTGTTACACGTACAAATCTTTAAATATTACATTAAATTTAAAAAAATACAAGTTTGGATGTCTTTGTGGCAAGAATTAAAAAAAATGAATAAGTAATTAATGTCTGTCGAAGTGAAGACAAGCTACCTCATGAACTATTCAAGCAAGCCTTGAACGAAGGTGAAAACTAGGAATTAAGATAATCTGGTGTCAAGATTCAAAACCAGATCGCAATTAAAGAAAGTAAAATCAAATACAAACAACCACAAGACTTAATTCAAATCCCAAAACCTAAAGTCATGAGTACAAGAGCATCTAAACTAGTACACAAGGGTAAAATACAATTGTCTCAAATGAAAATATAATGATATTTGATAATATCAAATACAAAGTCTAAAATGGAAACAACAATAAAGAAAATCTCAAAAATCTACGGCGACTCGAAGTCTGAGCCTCGCCACTAAGATATGAATAGATGGAGTAAGCTTTACTAGAGTGAATCAACTACCTTGTATAGGTCCTTGTGCTCGATCTATAGGGAGGAAACAAAGTAAGGGTGAGTACACCGAAATGTACTTAGTAGGTTCAACTGATTGGGTAAGCGAAATCAAATAAGAATGCGATAACAAAGCATATTACCACCTGTAAGAAAATGGTTAGTGCACAATATAAATATGTATAATAATATAATAATGATAATCAATGATGCAATGCACATGTAAAATATGAATGTGGTGCATGAGGTGGAATCGTGGCAGACTCTGGTGCCAATGTATACATCTATCGAGCTGAAAATACCAGGTAGAACCTATGGGGATCTCGTCAGACCATATACAAATCTCTCAAGTGTCACGTCAATAGCTGGCGTCGATGACACCTTGGTGGACTCTGCCGCTAATACAAGAGGTCTTCAGTATCATGACGGACTCTGTCGATGATGATACCTCGACAGACTTTGGTGCCGAAAGGGAGATATCAAGTAATACATTTGTCTCAGGACCAATGCAATATAAATATTATGCATTCCAAATCACAATATCAAGATATATATCAATAATAGTATACCTTGGCAGACTTTGGCGCCGACAAAAAGATCTCAATCAATATGGTTATCTCAAATATCTTAGTGTCTCAGTGGTACAGATGCAATATGACGTGTATACATGCCAATGGAATAATACGAGTAATTAAATACAATATGACATGATAATAATAAGCAAAATAGCCATAACATTACAAGGCTATGTCAAGTGCATCAACTAGTACCACAAGGTCATTCACTAGTCTCATATCATCACCCTCTCCTTAATAAACAGATTATTAATGAAACCGGACTCTTCAAGTCCCACAATATGCTCATATATCTCAACAATATCACAAATATCTTCAATTTACCACATAACTCTCCCAAATGGTATCACAAGTCTCATATTATCACACTAATATTCAACATATCTCAGTTCTCAAGATTTCATCTCAATTTATTAATAGAATCACAAATTACTCAAATTTTGGCATAATCGATATCACATTTCCACCATAATTCTAGCAAATCAATCTAATTTCTCATAAATTGATCTATATCTTACAGTTATCACATAAACATATCTAATTACTCAAATCCAGTCACAAATCGAACCTACCTCGATGTCAAAATCGCACCCGAACAAGCGTTCAATCTATTCAAACCTCATAACGATCTCCTGATCAATCAATCACTATAAAAATAGATACTACGGGTCAGGAGATAAATTTTGATACTCATATTGGCACTAATTAGGCTTAGGGGCAAAATGATCAAAATTACGACTAAAATTTGAAATTCTTGAATATGAAAATTGACTTTAAAATCAGGTCTACACGAAAAATGAAATCCACGGGTGAAAATTCCACCAAAATTTAGTTTAAATCGAATGAGAAATCACCATTTAAAGTTTCAAAATCATAGACCAAAAAACCCCAATTTTAGAAATTCAAAATCATGAAATTCAAGACAAAATTAAGATAAAAATCATGGAAATTAATCAAAATGAAGTTAGAAACACTTACCCAAATGAAATCTCCAAAACGTCTTGCCTAAAATCGCCCCCAAAAGCTTAAAATTTGAAGAAATGGGTAGAGATGGTGTTTCCTGGAGTTTTAAAACTGATCAGATAAGTTATACTGCACAAATGCGAGATTAAATTCGCGAACCGGAGGTAAGGATCTACTGAGCTCCACTAACTTGGGTGGGGACACCACGAATGCGGAGAAGAAGCTGCGACAAGCCCGCAATCGTAGTTCAAGTCCCGCTAATGCGGAGAGTAACTCTCTCAAGCCTCCGCCAATGTAGAGACTTTGCGCTAACGTGGATAAGGAGGATGATATGCACTAGCAGTCCTTGTACCAACAAAAATCAGCCAAAACCAAAACTTGACACAGCCCCTCGAAATCCATCCAAACTCAGAATTTCACAAACCAAACATGTATTCACACCAGAAATGACGATCTGGACTCAACAAAATAATCAAAATTTGATTCCGAGCTCTTCACGACACATGTACCAATGCAAAATAAATAAACTAGTTTAAAACTCAAAATTCTAAAACTGTCCTCAGCAACTCCAAAAATTATGACTAGACCATTTCTAGTGTTAGTTTCACCATCTGGAACTACTGGAACTGTCAGAATTTTGATTCAAGCTTTCGAACTCTGAATGTTGACTAAAGTCAAACTTTGGCTTCGAAAATGACTAAAAATGTAACTTTGGACGTAAAAACCTCATTTTAACTCCGAATTGAGTTCTGTAACTTCTCCTGGACTAAATTCGACATTTTGGAGCTGATGGAGTCAATAAATTTCTGATCCGATATC
>DF359155.1:103093-164128 GCA_000787875.1 Solanum virginianum
AACCACCACAAACAAATCAAGGTAGGGTAGTGGAAGAGATATGGATATCGTTTTGGCATGTCCGCCTCGGCTTCCCATGTGGGATTTTCAACTTGTTGGTTTCTCCAATGAACCTTGACGGAAGCTACCTATTTGTTCCTCAACCTCTTCACTTGCCTATCCAAGATTTCTACTGGAACCTCCTCATAAGTCAAATTGTCTTTAATAACCCCCAACATCAAGAGACACAATAGCATGTCGGTCACCCATACACATCCTCAACATAGATACATGGAAGACCGAATAAACCATATGCAGTCATTCGGCAATTCTAACTTATAGGCCACCTTGCTAATCCTCCTCAACACCCTATAAGGACCCACGAATCTTGGACTCAATTTACCCTTTTTACCAAAATGAACCACAACCTTCGTGGTGAAACCTTTAAATAGACCCAATCACCAACCTTAAATTCAAGATCCCTTCTCCTCATATCGGCATAGGACTTTGTCAACTTTGAGCAGTTTTCAACCTCTCCCTAATCAACCTCACCTTCTCCATGGCCTCCAGAACTAAATTATGGCCTAACAAGGCTATCTCCCCCACTTTAAACCATCCAACCGGGGATCTACAACGCCTTCCATAAAGGCCCTCAAAAGGAGACATCCCAATGCTCGCATGATAAGTATTATTATAATGAAACTCAATGAGTGGAAGGTGATCATCCTGACTACCCTTAAACTCCAAAACACAAGCTCTAAGCATATCCTTAAGAGTTTGGATAATTTTTTCAGCTTGGCCATCCATTTGAGGGTGAAAGGTCATGCTAAGGTTTGCGTTGGTACCAAGACCTCTTTGAAAAGACCTCCAAAAGTGAGAAGTGAATTGAAAACCAAGGTCCGAGATAATAGACAAAGGCACCCCATGCAATCTAACCAATTGATGAATATACAACTTAGGATAATCTTCGGCACCATATGAAGTTTTGACCAGTAGGAAATGAGTTGACTTTGTCATTCTATCAACCACAATCCAAATAGAATCAAAACCCTTTCTAGTCTTAGGCAACTCAACCAGCCTAAGGGCACCATCTCCCCCTTAGGAGAAAACTTCCACCTTGCCCTCTCTCACCAAGGCCTTTAATTCTAATAAGGAGGGGTCAAGATCTTGCTTTGCTTTTAACTCATCAACCAAGAAAGATTTTGAACGATCAACAACCACAATATCACCATTATCGATCTCTTCTAACGTAGCCTTCAATCTAGCCAACCAATGAATCTCTCTAGCCACCTCTTTGCCCTCATCATCAACATGAGATAAGCTACCTATAGACACCCTACTCAAAGCATCGACCACAACATTAGCCTTACAGGGGTGATAATGCACACTTATATCATAATCCTTAAGAAGTTCTAACCACCTTCATTGTCTCAAGTTGAGGTCTTTTTAAGTGAACACATATTGGAGACTTTTATGATCGGTAAACACATCAACATGCACCCCATACAAATAATGACGCCAAATTTTCAAAGCAAATACCACGACGGTCAATTCAAGAGGCATAAGCTATCACCTTACCATTTTGCATCAATATACAACCCAAACCAATTCGGGAGGCATCACAATACACAACAAACCCTTCCGGTAAAGACAGAATGGGAGCGGAGACGGGCCTATCCTTCAAGGTTTGGAAACTTTTTTTACAGGCATCGATCCATACAAATTTTGCCTTCTTTTGGGTCAATTTATTCATGGGAGAAGCAATAGAAGAGAATCCATTCACAAAGCTCCGATAGTAACCCGCTAAGCCCAAGAAACTTCTAATGTCCAAAGGAGTCAAAGGTCTAGGCCAATTTCTAATCACTTCTATCTTTTTGGGATCCACATTAATACTATTCCCCAACACTACATGACCTAGAAAGGCAACCTTCTTCAACTAAAATTCATATTTTTTATACTTAGCATACAACTTCTCTTCCCTTAATTTTTGTAGTACCACCCTCAATTGACTCATATGCTCTTCCTCACTATGAGAATAGATCAAAATATCATCGATAAAAACCACCACAAACAAATCAAGGTAGGGTTTAAAGACCCTATTCATAAGGTCCATGAATATAGCCGGTGCATTAGTCAAATTGAAGGATATAACCACAAACTCATAGTGCCTATATCTAGTTCGGAAGACCATCTCAGGAATGTCACACTCCCTCACTTTCACTTGATGATAGCCAAACCAAAGATCAATCTTAGAGAAGTGACTAGCCCCTTGAAGTTGGTCAAATAGATCATCAATCCTTGGTAGAAGGTACTTATTCTTTATGGTGACCCTATTGAGTTGTAGGGTAATTAATGCACATTCTAAGAGTATTATCCTTCTTCTTGACAAACACCGATGCACCCTAAGGTGATTGGCTAGGCCTAATAAAACCCTTCTCCAATAAATCCCTTAATTTCTCCTTCAACTCCCTTAATCCGCCCTGGCCATACGGTAAGGGGGAATAGAAATGAGTTGAGTATCAGGAAGGAGGTCTATACAAAAGTCTATTTTTCTTTCAGGAGGAACACCCCTACCCTTGACCACCACATCATGACTCTCCCACTCAAAGATGGGTTCATTTGGGAATTGAAATTTGAACTTGAACCTACAGGTTCTACAATCAATAGAGGCATGATATGCATGCAACCAATCCATCCTAAAAATGATATCAAAATCTACCATATCCAACTCAACAAGATCATAAGGCAAAATTTTATGCAAAATGCAAATGGGATAATTCCTATAGACCTTAATAGCAATAATAGATGCACCAATGGGAGTAGACACGTCATAAGACTCACAATGGCAATATTTTATGCAAGATGCAAATGGGACAATTTCTATAGACCTTTCTAGAAACAATAAATGCACCAATGGGAGTAGACACCTCATAAGACTCACACAATAATTTGGGCTCAACATGAAACTTTTTGGGAACAAAAGGAGTAACAAAAGAAAGAGTGGCACCTGGGTCTATCAATGCATATATATCAAAATCAAAGACTTTTAACATACCGGTGACAATATCGAACACCTCATCCACCCCTTGCCTCTCTTGAAAGGCATAGAATCGATTGTGCCTTGGGGCACCACCTTGTTGGCCTCCTCTTCCCAAAGAAACTGCATTTGCTCCCCGACCTTATGGATGAACATCTTTACCCTTGTTACGATTATGAGGACAATCAACCTTCTTGTAACCCACTTCTCTACAACTATAGCAAGCATTAATGTCCCTCAAACATGGGCCACCATGACCTCTACTACATTTTGGACATATAGCATTAGGCCCCACACCACCATCACCTTAGACCCTTGGGTTGTCATTAGCAAACCTTCTACTAGGAGCATGAGAAGACCCTTGGCCTTGATGAAATCGGTCACCCTTGGGACCTTGGAACTTACCATCAAAATGGACCCTCTTAGCCTCATTATCCCTTCTCTTTCTTAATTTCTCCCCCTCCAATTGTTCGGGATAAGTCATAAGTTGGGAAAAGTCCATGTCATTTATCAACATGGCGGCACAACTTTCTTCATTCACAAAATCGGATACACCCATCACAAACTTATTCATCCTAGACCTTGTCTCGGCCATCAATTGCGGAGTATATTTAGAGAGTTGGTTGAACTTGAGGGCATACTCCCTCACGCTCATAGATCCTTTCTTCAAATTTATAAACTCCATCATTTTGGCCTCCCTAAACTCAAGAGGGAAGAACCGATTGAGGAATGCTGCCTTAAACTCCTTCCATATAATCACATTGTTGACCCCCTTCTCCTTCTTCCATTAAGTATACCAAATTTGGGCCACCCCCTTGAGTTGGGAAGCCATCCACTTTGCATTCTCTTCCGATCTCATACCCATAATAAACAACACTTTGTACACCTCATCAATAAACTCTTGAGGGTCATCATCCACTTTAGATCCATTGAACTCCGATGGGTTCATCCTTATGAAATATCTTACCCTAATTGAAAAAGTAGGAGCATGAAGGGCTTGGGCCCCTTGGTTGACTTGATTAGCTATGGCTTGAGCAAGCAAGGTGAGAACATCCCAGATCTCTCCATCAGTCGATTGTTCCTCGGGTGTGCGGGCCTTCTTTCTCTTGTGTTAGGCATGATCTAAAAATGGCAAAGAATATTGTTAGAGGGGAAATCTTACCTAACTTCTATAGCATAACATAGATCATGAAGAAGGGAAACATTTCCTAAAACGTTTCATAGCCTCTTACTTATAGTTGTGGTGCACAACACAACCACGAATAAGACTCTAAAAATGTGGTGTGTTGGATGTCACAGACCATTAACAAACTATCGCTCTGATATCAAGTTTGTCACGATCCGGACCTAGGGCCTAGACATGATAGGACGAATGGGAAACTCGAAGGGGCCCTAAAGAAGCCTCTTAGCATATCATTATACATTCTTGATTGCAAAAGCAATTATATAACAACAATAGATGAAAAAATGAAATACGGGGCTAAGGGACATCTTTGATACCATAGAAACATAACAAGCCAATAGTGTAGCATTAACATATCATAAGATTCCAATAAAATCTTTAATACATAGATGGGAAAGGAGGCCAAGACAATCTCCGGGCTCATCTTCATAGCCATAAGTTTCCAGCATAAGAAGAGTCAATGATAGCATAAATCAAGAGAAGTATGTCCTCGGAGTTGAGGAGTCACCAACTTATTTTGAGAGAAATTATACTAGCCACGTGAAGGAGGAGGATGATCAAGTGGGGCTCTGGTTCCTACATGGTAACATCATGTAAGCATAGAGTATGCATTAGTATGTTTGAATGTACTAAGTATGTTTGATGCAATGCATCAAAAGATAGGCAACATAGGCAAAATGCAATATCATAAGCAATGGATAACATAATAACAATATGACATATATAAATGATGCTTGAAGTAAAACATACTTATATAGAACATATTACATATGTAAGAAGAAACCAACATTATGATGGATTGTCTCACCCTACCATCCATGGTGATTGAGTTATAAATCCCTCAATTGGTTGATGGTTGTCTCGCCCTACCATCCACAGTGATTGAGGTATCAACCCCTCAATTATTTGATAGTTGTCTCGCCCTACCATCCACAGTGATTGAGGTATCAACCCCTCAATTATTTGATAGTTGTCTCGCCCTACCATCCATGGTGATTGAGGTATCAACCCTTCAATTGGTTGATAGTTGTCTCACTCTACCATCCATGGTGATTGAGTCATCACCTCCTCAACGAGGCATGGTCAACTTACAATGCAATAATTACACTTCATGGAAATAACTTATATAAACATTTCTTTCATCATCATAAAGTCACTTAACTCATAAGACATGCTTAGACCTTCAAAGACTCAAGAATTCATAACCGGATATTTTTTATCAAACACTTGGTGCGTATGTTATGCTAATATAAAACCATGCAATTCAAGAGTGAAATCATGTGAGAAATTCTAATGTAAATCAACCCACCAATACTTGGTAAAACCCTCATGTGAAACATATTGAAAACCCCATCAAATATCAACAGAGATCATAGTTCTATAGCTAAAAATATGCATAATCGTAATAGGCAAATCATCTCATGGTATAGACTTAAAATGAGTAAACATGTGGTTTCAATCATACTTTCATGAAACCCCAATATAGTATATGATCATAATCCCTAATGAATAATACCCATAATTAACATAACTTGGGAACATGTAATTTTCATAGAAATGGAAGATTGGGAACCATGGGTAAAAGGACCCAATGGTTGAAATTCACATACCTTAGACTTTGAGTTTCTTGAAATTTGAGTTGTGAAAGACTTAAAGCTTGGAAGTGGGTCTTGGAATCAAAAGCTTGCTCTTGAGTTTCATTGAATTTGTATTGGGGTTTTGATTGAGGCTTTTGAGAGAATTTGAGAGTGTGTTCAAGTTGAGAGTAATGACTTTGATCCTTTGGAATAGGGTTTAGGTCTTTTAGGGAGGTTAAGATTGCATTGGCAATAGATTAAATTCACTAAAATGCTATTAATGAATGAACATAAAAATTGGCAAAGGGATGTCCCACTGAAGGCCCCATGGGTCATGTGGCACTTCACAGGTCGTGTAGAGTGCCCGTGAGATAATACTTAGTCAAAAATTGGAAGTTGGAACACTTAGAAAAGTTAACGTCATCGTCACTTTGACGGGAGCCTCCACGGGATATGTTGTGCTACATGGTCTATGTAGTGGCCCGTGAGTTATACTTGGTGAGAAAGATGTTGCCAGGAGACTCCAAGCCAAGGACCACGGCTCGTGAGACCTTCCACGGCCCGTGTGGATTGCCTGACACAACACTTGGCCAAAAAACTCCTCCTATGCTCACTAAGCTTCACTTGCCACACCTCACGGCTAGCCACACGATTAGTGGAAAGCCACACTGCCCATGCCACTGGCCATATCACATGTCTTAGACCAGAAATAGTCTTTTGCAGCTCAAGGCAGCCCAGACGGACCGTCCAAAGCCCCACTGCCCATCAAGGTGCCGGTGTGGTTTCACTACATGGGAGGGTCTCATGAAAACGGTCATAACTCTTACATTCGAACTTAGAGTGACATAAAACCAAGTGCGTTGGAAAGCTAACTCAAAGGGCTTTCATTTGACATATCGTGGATCATGCAGTTCCTAGTGTACTAAAAGTTATGCTATTTAAAGTTGACCCTTGCATTAACCAACACCCAAAACTCAACTCATAAGGAAGTCTTGAACTTGTCTAAGTACTAGTTGTATCCCACGACCCTAATACACTCCCAACCTATAGAAATGAGGCTTAAAACATGGATATATAAAAGCATGGAATTACGGGGTATAACATGACCCACAAGGTCATTACATCATTCACCACTAAAAAGAATGTTCATCCTCGAACATAAAGGAAAAGGAAGTACCTAGAGCCTAAAAAACCGAGGATATTTGGCCTGCATATTTGGCTCTAACTCCCAAGTAGCCTCTTCAATAGGATGGTGTCGTCTCTGAACTTTCATGTAAGGTATATCCTTAGACCTCATCCTCCGAACTTGTCTATCCAAAATAGCTATTGGCTTCTTCTCAAATGACAAATCTGGACCCAACTCAACTAAATCATAAGCTATCACATGAGACTCATCTGGAATGTACCAGCGGAGTATGGAAATATGAAAAATCGGATGAACCATTGATAATTTTGGTGGTAAGGACAACTTATAGGCCAACTCATCAACTCTCCTCAAAATCTCAAATGGGCCAATGAATCTAAGGCTGAGCTCACTCCTCTTCTCGAATCTTATCACTCCCTTCATGTGTGAAACTTTCAACCAAACAATTATCACCTACAGAGAATTCAAGAGGCTTAACTCATCGATTGGCATAACTCCTCTGTAGGGTTTGAGCTATCAATATCCTACCTTGAATCAAATGAACCTGATCCATGGCATCTCTGAGTAGATCTACACCCAATATATCTGTTGAAGTTGAGTCAAACTATCCAATGGGTGATCTACACCTCCGACCATAAATAGTCTCAAATGGTACCATCTGAATGTTGGAATGGTAACTGTTGTTATATGCAAACTCCTTCAAAGGAAAATGTTGATCCCAATGAGTCCCATAATCAATCACACAAGCCCAAAGCGTATCCTCTAAAACCCAAATAGTATACTTAGACTGTCCATCAGTCTGAGGGTGAAAAGCTGAACTCTAATCCAAGCGAGTACCCAAACCATGTTATAGGGCCTACAAAAAGTGGGAAATGAACACTGATCCTCTATCTGAGACTATACATACTAACACTTTATGCAATTTAACAATGTTCCAGATATACAACCTAGCCAACTACTCTGCGCTGTAGCTAGTCTTCACCGGTAGGAGGTGAGCCGATTTGGTCAAATGATCAATGACCACCCAAATTGAATTGAACTTGCCTAAGGCCATGGGCAACCTTGTAAAATATCCTTAGTCACCTACTCTTATTTCCACTCAGGAATGGGCATCTTCTGCATCAATCCACTGGGCTTTTGGTGCTTATACTTGACCTCTTGATAATTCAAACACTTTACCACGAACTCCACTATGTCTCTTCTCATACCGAACCACTAATAATGTTGTTCTAGATCATGGTACATCTTAGCCACACCCAGATGGATAGAATATTTAGAACAGTGGGCCTTCTTGAACATCAACTTCACTCAATGTCTTACCTTAGGCACACAAACTCTACCATTTATCCTCAATATGCCCTCAGAATCAATAGTAGCCACCTTAGCGTCACCTCTCAACACTATATCACGAATCATATAGTCTTGCATCCTCAAATTGATGAGCACAAATTTGATCAAGTATTGAAGATCTAGCCTCAACAAAGGCTAAAAATACTCTGAGAAGGAAAAATATATAGCTGAACCAACGCTCTAGCAAATGTCTGAACCTCCAAGGCTAAGGACCTCTCCTCAGCTCTCAAGAATGGTAAACTCCCCATACTTATAGCCTTCGAGATCAAGGCATCTACTATTACATTTGCCTTACCGTGGTGATATAGAATAGAGATATCATAGTCCTTAAATAACTCCAACCACCTATGCTATCTCATGTTCAATTAGGCTGAGAAAAGATGTATTTGAGACTCCGGTGATTAGTGAAGATCTCACAATGCACCCCATAGAGATAATGTCACCATAACTTCAACACAAACACAGCCGCAACCAACTCTAAATCATAGGTAAGGTAGTTTCTCTGATACACCTTCAACTATCTAGAGGCATAAGCTATCACCTTCCCCCTTTGCATCAATACACCATCCAAACCAACACTAGAAGCATCAAAATACACAACAAATGGCGCTTCTTCCTCGGGTAAGGAAAGAATAGGTGCTGAAGTCGATAAATCCTTGAGCTTTTGAAAGATTGCCTCACACTCCTCAAATCATTGAATTTGCCACATCCTTCTGAGTCAGTCTAGTCAGCAGGGTTGTAATAGATGAAAACCCCAAAACAAAATATTGATAATACCCCGCTAAACCGAGGAAACTCTGAATCTCAGTCACAAAAGTAGGCCTAACCCACTCATAAATAGCTGCTAACTTGGTTGAATCTACCATAATACCTCCTTTTGTCACCATATGCCCAAGGAAAGCCACAGACTCGAGCTAAAACTCACACTTTTGAGAACTTTGTAAACAACTTCTCTGTTTTTAATCTCTGAATCACATTCCTCAAGTGTTGAACATAATCTGCCTCACTCTTTGAATAAACTAAGATATCATCTATAAAAAAATCATTAACATATCTAAGTAGGGTTTGGACACTCAGTTTATCAACTCCATAAAAGCAGTCGGGACATTAGTCAACCTAAGTTATATAATCATGAACTCATAGTACCCATAACGGGTCCAGAAAGTTGTCTTAGGGATATTAGACTCCCAAATTCTCAAAATAATGATAATTGTACCTCAAATCAATCTTGGAGAATATCGAGACACACTATAACTAGTCAAAAAGATTTTCTATGTGAGGTAAAGAATACTTATTCTTAATGGTCACTTTGTTTTGTTGTCAATAGTCAAGACACATACTCATAGTACCATCCTTCTTCTTCACAAATAAAATAGGATCACTCCAGCTAGATACACTCAGATGAAAAAAAATCCTTTTTCAACAAATCTTTCAATTGCTCCTTCAACTCCTTCAATTTAGCTGGAGCCATCCGATAGGGGTCAATAGATATGGGCTTAGTGCTCAGCTCCATATCAATAGCAAAGTCAATATTACGATCTAATAGAACACCAAGTAAGTTAGTTGGGAACATATAATAAACTCTCTAGCAACCCTAGTGGTCTCCAATGATGGTGGCTCCTGAGAACAGGTGCGAACATGAGCCAAAATGCCAGCATCCCTTCTCCATCAATCGACAAGAATGCATATAACAAATAACACCCTTAGGGTAGGATATAGGTGCTCAAGTCCACACCAAATAAGGTAAGTCCATGCAAAATAAGGTCACAATCTTTGCATGGTAGTCAAGAATAGTATGATAAGGTGACAACCAATTCATGCCCAATATCACATCAAAGTCAACCTTATCTAATAATATGAAGTTAGCAACAATATCTCTCCTAATAAAAGTCATAATACAACCCCGATATACCTAATTTACCACTAATGATTCACCTACCAGGGTGGATACAAAAATAGACTCGGCATGCAGCTTACACATAATATCAATGCCAGAAGCAAAATAGGCTGACACATAGGAATAAGTAGAGCCTGGATCAGATAAAACTGAAGTTGAATGATGGAACACTGGAACCATACCTATGATAACCACATAAGTGGCCTTTGCCTTGGCTCTATCTGGGATAACATAGTAGATTCTATGACCACCACTAGCCTATGGAGGCCTCTACGGTCTCCACCTCTCACTATACCACGACCCCCTCTACTACCACCCGAGTGCTACCAAAATATAATACATTTGATGCCTAAAAACTTGGAATATTAAGTGTTCTCACAGATGTGTTAGTAGATTTGATGTGTTTTTATGTTTATTTTGCAGGATTACAGGGTTGCACTACATTTGGGCTAAGTGTGCAGATTTTGCTGAAGCTGAGGTTTCACAATACCTTTTACGGGCTATAGAGAATTCCACGGGCCGTAGAACTAGTTTCGTACAAAATTCTAGTGAAGAATGATTTACTAAAGTTAAGTCTACAAATATGCAGATGAGCCATAGAAGATTCTATAAGTCGTAGACTTGGTGTCATGCCCTGAGGATCAAAAAGTGGGGAGTTGCTGAATAGTCATCAGACGAAAGCCCCTATGGGCGGTAAAACTTTATATGGCCCATAGAAGGGTATTGTAAAAGTTAGCCCCAAAACTGAAGATGCAATCCTTGAAAGCCCGACTATGGGCCGTAAAATATTATATGGCTCATAGAAGTTCTCGTAGAGTCTGCTGACCCAATTCTCCTATTCCATTTTAGTTTTGTATTTTAAACACTATAAATAAGTTTTTTAAGATTATTTTTCATAAGGAATGTTTCAAAACAGTAGATAATAGTAGAGAGCTTGAGAGAACCACTTGTGAAGCATTATTTTTGTCTTTAATTTAATCTTGTGATTCTTGGTGAAAGAGCTTGGATTCCTTTTTCTTAATTCTCTTGTATAAGTGCTCAATTATGTTATTCAAATTCATAATTCTTGCATTTATACTAATTATGAGTAGCTAAATCCACAACTAGGATTGTGGAAAATGAAGAACTAACAAGGTAAAAATCGGACAATTCATAATTCGTAAAAAGTGTGCATACATGTATTAATTAATTCTCTTTGATTTGAATGATTTTTAATGGTGGATAACATTAGAACTCACCTAGTGTTATTAACTAGATCAAGGTAGTAATGAATAGAAAAATAGATTAATTAATAGGATTCAATTGATATTTCGCATCTAATCAACCAAACTGGTTTCGGGAGGTTGTACTGGAACAATATTTGATAACATGGGGATGGATCAAACTATGGGGATGGATCAAATCACATAGTGAAATTAGCCTCTCACCTAGATCAAAGGGTTTGATAAACTTAACTTACCGTTCTGCATGCTACACACTGGGAAAAAATTTAATTATTTGATAACATCGAGTTAGGGAATCATAGGGAACATGATACTCTAGTTACTCTTCACATTGATTTCACTTTTGTCTTAGTTTAGGATTACTTTTCATAGTTGTTATAAATCCCTCTCCCTTTTGGGAGATAAGTAGGTTAATCCACCCGAATTGCTTTAAATTCTTCCGAGTCTGCCATATTCCCTATGGGATCAACCCTAACCTCGGTTAGGTTATATATCTTGAGAAAGACCGCTTTAGCCTTAAAAAGGAGGTATAGCTTCGGCGACATCAAGATTTTGGTGTCATTGCTAGAGAATACGGCTAGACTTGTTTAGTTTGAGTAGTTTGGGAATTAATCCTTATTTCCCTCATTTTATATTTTTGTTATCTTTGCTCTATTTTAGGTACAGGTGTAGTGTATGCCTAACACGTGAAGTTGAGGCATTCCCTTGACTCTGTTTGACCCAGAGATCCAGAGAAGACTAAGAAGGATGGCCCAAGATAATGTAAACAACACGATAAATGTAACTCTGAATCAAAACTAGAATGAGAATAAGAATGAGAATATAAATAATGACAATCCACCTCCTCTTGAGGGCAACGATCCATAGCCACAAGACTTCAATATCGAAGCTTATTAGTGGAAACTATATCAGCTGAATCCTATAGCTATGGATGTGATTGGAGCCATTGCATTAACGCTACTATCGAATGACACAAAGTTCGTAGTCCTACATGGGTTGCTTTAGATGTTGCAGAATTGTGGATTGTTTGCGGGTCTACCACTAGAGGATCCATATAGCCATCTACATAATGTTACGTTTGTCTGTAAGAGTGTAATGGGAACACAAAATCTATCTATGGATGATGTAGGGCTTTGTGTCTTCTCGCTACCTCTGACAAGTAATGTAGACTATGGCTATCCGAGCTCCCATAGAGTTTGATCACTAGTTGGCTGAGTTGTAGAAGGACTTTTTGGAGAGATTCTTCCTGAGATTGAAGAAGCTCAAGTTGAAAGATCAAATCAACAACTTTGAGCAACTTCTGGGTGACTCGATCAATACTACATGGGAGCAGTTCACAAAGTGCTTGAGAAGTGTCCCTAAACCCAAAATTATCAATAATACCTTGGTGGAGATCTTCTACCGTTACCTAGATAAGAATAGCCAAGCGTGTGCTAGTACCATCATGGGAGGAATGTTTTTAGATCAACCATTTGCAAGGGTTGCTGAGAAGCTAGAAAAGATGGTCAAGAAGAATCGTGCAGGGGGGCTAAGAGACAAATCATCTATAAAGAGCTCATGTACTGTCAGTATTAATTTAGAACAAGCTAAAATAAATGAGGAGATAATGCAAAAGCTTGCTTGGATTAGTACCAACATGGAGGTGATGATGAAGCAAAATCAAGAACGAGTCAATACAGTTGTTAATCAACCTCCATGAGCACCCATGTATGAGGAGCCTTACTATGAGAAGGATATTTGCTTTGTTGCTGATCAGATGGGGGGTTTTCAAACTAACACCAAGGTTCCAATCAGGACTAATGGCACTAAGGTCAAGGAAACCAAGATCGGAAGTATAATAGATGTGGTATTTTCATAGACAATAGTGGAGGTTACTATGATACAAATACAGGCCAGGACAGAGATGTTGATTGGGTTCGTAGAGATTGCTATAGAAATGGTCCTTATCTGCCACCATACAATCATGATACTGGTGCTAATAGTTCCAGAGTTAAGGAGATGTTTAATTGATTGTTGAAGAAGGTTGACACACAGGATGAGATATTGAGGGGGATAAAGTTTGACATCTCCAGTATAAATCAAAAGATCGAGTCTCATTCTGTTGTTATCAAACAACTAGAGCAATAGTTTGGTCAAGTATCAACTCAAGTCAACTAGCGTCAGAGAGGTACACTACCTAGCAACATAGTTCAGAACCCAAAGAATTAATGGTAGTGTATGGCGGTCACTACTCATGGTGGTAAGAGTATCATTAATCTTCCCATGCCAGTAGATGATGATGATATTCAAGAGGAGGCCATTGAGGTCAACGATATTGATATCGGAAATGATCGTGCCAAAGATGGGGCGAGTGATATTGTAGAGGTGTCATATAAGCTAAAGTCCATTCCTAGACCTCCTCCTCCATTCCCTCAAGAATAAAAAAGAAGGAGAAGAAGGGTAAGTTCAAGCACTTTCTCTCCATACTGAAACAACTCTCTATCAACATCCCTCTTCACAAAGAAGCGCACTGTGAGTCAGGAGCTCTCCCAAGAGCTTCAACATTATAGTGCAATTACTACAAAGTCCTTGGCGCAAAGGCAAGAAGATCCCGGTACTTTTACCATACCTTGCACTATTGGAGATATGGAGTTTGTAGGGGCACTATCTGATCTTGGTGCCAGCATAAATCTAATGCCCCTTGTGGTCTTCAAGAAACTAGAATTGGGAGCCCTACTCTAATAAGCATGCGGTTGTTGATGGTTGACGGCATGATGAAGAAGCCTGTAGTCATACTTTATGACGTACTCATCAAAGTTGAGAAATTGATATTTCCCATAAACTTTGTGATCCTAGATTATAAAGTCGACTTTAAAGTCCCAATCATCTTGGGAAGGCCCTTCCTAGCCACCGGTAGAGCACTAGTAGATGTGGAACTGGCCAACTGAAGTTTAGATTGAATGATGAAGAAGTTGCCTTCAATATCTGTTAGTCAATGGAGAGGCCAGATAACCTAAAGAAGGATGTTTGGGCACTTGGTGAAGTTTGAGTAACCAAGTTATCCAAGTTGTGCTGCGACGATAAACTCAGGCGCTACTTGGGAGGCAATCCAAGATCTTTGATGTAATAGTTATAGTTTTTGTTTTGTTTTTAGCTTTTGGACTTGTAGGTAGTTTACTTTCTCGCATTTTAGTTGTAATTTGTGGATATTGGACTAGTTGCATATAGGATAACAGTTTGTTCTGTGAAGAATGTGCAGGTACATGACTAAGTCAGCCATCATTAGCTGAAAATGCATCAAGAAGTGCTTCTATGACTGGTTTTATGAGCCATATGAAAAACTATGACCCATACATTGTCTTGTAGAACACTTCCAGTGAGCAAAATATTGTGCACTCCAGTCCACGAGCCAACTTTATGGTCCGTAGATAAAACTACAGGTCGTGAATGGAGCTCGTGGACCCTAGGTAAGTTTTTCTATTTATTAGATAACTGTGGAGGTTTCTACGACCAACTCTATGAGTCATACTCAATTCTATGGCTTGTAGATTGGTTTGTGAAACCCAGTCCCCAAAACTAGGATTTGGACATTCCACGAAACCAAGATCTATAGGCCGTAAAATCCTCTATGTCCCGTAATTAAGATTTCATAAAGTTTGGGCCCATTAGTTTTGAACCGACCCGGTCAACCTATAAATAATGGGTTAAATTATTTTGACCTCATTCTTCCCCAAAATTATGAAATGCACCGACTCCTTTCCCAAACTTTTTTGACCAGTCACCACCCACTTTCCGATGAGTTTTTTTGATAGTCTCCGGCACTACCTAGGGTTCCACCTCCTTCGATTCCTCCTTTAATTTTTACATCTTGATCACTAAATTCAACAAGTTCTTGGCCCTAAAAGTCCTTCTAGATACTGAATTTGTTGTGATTAAGATGAAATTACTTGATGGGTATGGTAATTCGATGAATATGAATATGAACCTATGGGTGTCATTATTTGTGCTTAAAACTAAATTATGAACAGTATGTGCCAATGCTTGAATGAGTGTGAAACACCAAAAACTTTTATGTGTTTCCTTGTTTATATGCTTGAATAATGAATATGAAAATCATGTAGTCACATGTCGTTTGAGTTAAATTGACTATATGCATAACAATTCGATGTGTGATGGCATGTATGTGTAACTTGATGTTAATTCATTCAAAGGGGATTGGTTGGCTTGGGAAAGTGTGCAAAATAACATTCAATGGGGTTTATCGCATGATGGGTGTTGGGTGCTTGATTGAAATCATGTGGGGTTGTGTTGAGTATTGCTTCAATGGTGAAATAATTATTAAAAATATCATGTGGGGTCTATTTTAATAGACTTAGAAACTCAGGCTACTGAGTTTTTCACTATACGAGGGTCTTCTACGGCTCGTGGAAATTTCCACGAGTCGCAGTTGCTCCTCATATGAAATCAGAAACTTGAAGTTTTTGAGAACCCATCAAATAAGACCTTCTACGAGTCGTATAATATTCTATGACTCATAGACAGGTCTTGTAAATCCCTTCCGGTACAGATTTAAACACTAGATCACTTCTACGACTCAATTTATGACTCATAGATTCTTCTACGAGATATACCTAGTCTCGTAGATATAATTCTAGTAAATAAGTTATTTCTATGAGGGCCTTCTACGGCTCGTACGTTTCCCTATGGCTCATAAAAGTACCTTTGTAGTCCCATCTGTGATTAAGTCAGAAATGATTTTGCTTCTCATTCCTTGACTTGTGAGGTTAACCATGTTTGCTAAATGTTTATGTTTTAAATACCATGGCCCTAAAGCCAAGGCGTTATGAGATTTGATCCATGTAAAGGAGGCTCAGGGATGAGACCTCGGGGGAGCAGAATGCCCCCGAGGCTATTGGATCATATGAGGAGCTCAGTGTTCTGCCTGACCCGGATGCTGAGCAACCATAGACACGGGCTGCTGCCAGATTTAGGTAGGCCTAGACACAGGCCATTGTTGTTCGCACTCCTAGTCTGACAAGGGAGGCAACAACAATAACAGCTCCATTCAGATGAATCCATCTGGAGAGGAGTCAGAGTCAGAGCCAGAGTTCGGCGATAAGTCAGAGATAAAGTCCTCTGTTATACCACCAGAGGCATCACCATCACCTTCAGATACTCTATCTAATTAGTGGTGTGTTGAGGGAAGCAGCATAATAAGTGGGCAAAACCAGCCCGCTATATTTTTTAGGAGCCCTAGATTATCACTTCCAGAGTAGAAAGTGTCCCCGACCTTCAAGACACTATCAGCAGGTACGGACTCCCGTGGCTAGACAAAGCACCGAGAAAGTATTCCCCAACCATGGTTCATGAGTTCTATGCCACCATAGTTCTCAACACTCTTCCTAAGGGGAAGAAGACTCTCGCTCAGCCCAGATTCACACACATTAGAGTGAGGGGTGACTTAGGTGCATTTATACACCAAACTAGCTAAAATTACCCATATATAGAGCTTAGTTAGAGGATAAATCCTTAGAGTTTAGGTGTTTTTAGTGTAATTCAGTGTATTTTTCTATTATGGGTTAAGTGCGCTCGTTGGTTGTATTTTGCAAGTTTTTTAACAGAATATGCAAGTCTGGACTCAGATTCAGAGTTTGAGGAAGAACATAATTGTAGAACTAAGTGAAGAAAAATCAGTCAACTCAGCAAAAGTACTCAAATGCGTGTCTCGGACCTCAGTAAAAGCTATGAAAGCTGAAATCTTGGAGAAAAAGGCATAAAGCAAGAAAATGGGTGAAATTTGTGTCATAGACATGTACAAGAAAAGGAGAAATTAGCCCAATCAGCATTAAATGTGAAAATCTACTCAAAACAGCCTAGTCCGCATTGTGGAATTTGAAGACGTGAGGGCAAAAGTGAGATATAGAAAATTTAAGTTATATTCAGCTTAGAACATTAGGTTTAATATCTGGTTTTGTACGAAATAGAGGGGAGACGACTAAGAACTTCATTGTAGGGTTACTTCGGTTAGTTTTAACCTTTGATTTTTCATTGTGAATGTTGATTAGCTTTTTGTTGATGTTTAAGATAATAATGCATGGCTAATCTTCCCATATTCTGGGATTGTAACCATAGACAATGTTTTAGAACTTGATGTTTGCATATTCTAAAAGGGTTTCCACCAGATTATTCTTATATTACTTTTATCTATACTTCATAGCCTGATCAACTAGGAGGTAAATTAGTTGTTCATTCTAGATTAGAGAGATGCTGGAATGAATAGAACACAATAATATATGGAGCTTGTTCAACTAGGGAACTAGATAGATTCGTGTAAGTGAGACCCATGACAACTACCCCTACACCTAGCTGGGTTCCAATATAGGAAGATAGCATTAAAGAATTCTTATTGATTTTGTCTATCCTTGCTTAACGATGTGGTTAGGTAGTCAATAAGGGTAGGCTGGTAGAGGTATGCAACCCTGCTTAGTTATTTTCAACCCTGTGAACCAATAATTAGGAAAACCAAACATAAGTGCAAGCATTAAGTCTAGAATTTGTGTCAAAAAAGATATAATCCTAGAATAGTACTTAATTTGATAATTCACTACAAACCAGCTAACTGTAATAGTTTTAATTAGTTATTTTAATTTGCAACTCAACCTTTCCATCATTTTCCACTAGAACATGCATACGTACTAACTTGGATTGGTAATTAAATTTTGGTTTAAATCCCTTGGGTTTGATATTTTGGTTCCTAAGAAGGACCACTATATTACTTGCTAAGACCACATACACTTGCATGCGCTAGGGAGCAATAAGTTTTTGGCACCATTTCTGGGGATTTGAATTTAGAAGTTAGTTAATTTTCTGAGTTGTTTTATTTTGTTGTGTTCACTGCACTTGATCTTAGTTGTGCTGTTTTTGCAGGTACTTAGTTTGTTACACTGGAGGAACCAGACTCTTACTTTTACCAATCAAAAAGGAGGGCAGTGTCTTATACTCGATTTTGCCTATTCATCTCATTGAACAAGAAGACCAAGAGAACAATAAAGCAGAGGTCGAACCTCTTACAGAAGAGATGGTTGAATAGAATCCACCTTCATCGGCAGCAATGCCTAGGCCATTCGGGGATGTGGTAATCCCATGCACTACTCATGTCACTATCTACTTTTAGAAGCCAGAGCCCAGTAGTCGTTAGGAGCTCAAAAAGAACATGGTCCAATTGTTACACTCCACCAGGCAATTTACTAGGTTGCCATATGAAGACCCTCAGGTTCATCATAGAGCTTCTTGGAGATTGCAGATACTTTCATCCCCACAGGGGCGAACAGAGACTATGTGAGGATGATCTTGTTTCCCTTTTCACTACCGGGGGATGCATAAAGGTGGCTACAAATTGAGCCAACCAATTTAATCACTTCATAGGATAAGCTGGCTAGAAAGTTCCTAACAAGATTCTTCTTATCTGGCAAGACGTCCAAATTCAAGAGAGAGATTTTGAGCTTCAAGCAAAGACCTGGAGAAAATTTATACCAAGCTTGGGATAGGTTTAAAACTCTGCTCATTAATTGTCCCCATCATTGTCAGGCTAATGAGGTGTTGGTCCATACCTTCATTGAAGGTTTGAAACCCAACACCAAGATTTTCTTCTTGATTCTACTGCAGGTGGACAGGTGTTGGAGAAGACATACGATGAGTTGTAGCTCTTTTGAATCTCATTCCACAAGGCAATCCTAAGTGGAATGGAGGATCTAGTAGATCAGTAGTTCAGAAGCAGGCCGACATATGGAGGTGGACTGACTGATTGCCTTGCAAGCCCAAGTGTTAGCAATGTAGAATATGATGACAACTCACTTCAATAGCTTGTCTTTGGGCTATTAACCATCTCCAGTGAATATGGTCCAACAGTAGCAGAGCACTTGGTGCAATGTGTGTGAAGATAGAGATCACACTGTAGAATTTTATGGAGCTAATCTAGAGGCTGTAAACATTTTGGGCAATGCCAATAGAGGTGGTACCAAAGTTTTAGGAACATCTATAACCCAAACTAGAGAAACCAGCCAAACTTCTCTTAGTGTTGAAATAAGCAGAATCAAGGACCACCTCAGCATAGACCATAAGGTGGAAATTCTTTCTATAATTAGTAGATGTAGTAGCCCATAAAGCAAGCTAACTCGAGCAACATGAGTGATAGTGAAGTGCTGAGACAAATTCTGGTGAACCAGCAAAGGCAGGATGATGAAATTCATCAGAACAAGTAGGGTCTCGAGAACTTAGAAAAGAAATTGGGCCAATTGGCAAGCATTGTGAATGTTAGGCCTCAAAGAGGCTTGCCAGGGAACACTGACCCTAACCCTAAGAAAGTAAATGCAGTCCGCACCAAAAGCGGTAGACCGTTAGCTGAGTTGGTCCCAAAGCAAAGGGAAGGGACTGAAACAAGTACTACTAAGGTGTGAAGACTGGAAATCCCATCCCATGTAATGATGCAGCAACTCTAACACCTAAGCCTCCTCCTCTATTTCCTCAAAAGTTGAAAAAGAAGTAAGATAAGTGCTTCCAGAAGTTTATTGGGCTCTTAAAACAGGTACAAATTAACTTACCTCTTATTGATGTTTTGCCAGGATCTCCAAGTATGCTAAGTACATGAAGGATATTATGGCCAACAAGAACAAGTTGGCTGAGTTCGAGACTATGGCACTCACGAAAGAGTCAGAAGCTCTAGGATTCTAAACAAAGCTAAGCTGTCAACCAAGTTGAAGGATCCTGGGAGCTTCACTGTGCAAGTGGCGAAAGGGGAATTGCTTGAACGCTAGAGAGTTGTGTGATCTATGTGTGAGTATTAATCTCATGCTCAGTTTTATGTTTTTGAAGTTGGGCCTTGGGAATCCTAAGCCCACCACCATATTGTTACAAATGGCTGATCATTCGATGGCAAGGTTGGATGTGTTTTTATAGGATGTCTTAGTCTAAGTGGGATCCCTCATCTTTCTCGTGGACTTTGTCATCCTGGACTTCAAACCTGATCTGGAGGTTTTATTCTGTCATGACCCAAGCTTAGGCCTAGACGTGACATGGAGAATGATAAACTCGAAGGAACCCCAAACAAGCCTCTTAACTTATCATTACACGTCATCGGTTACGGAAGCATATTAAAGGCATAAGGAGTAAGAATAGGGGCAAAGGTCTAAAGGAAAAGCTTGTATAACATCATAATCAAGAGGCAAAGAGTCAAAACTCATATCATAGATACATAGTATGTCCAACAAACACCAATACTACTTAGATAAGAGCGGGGACCAAGACAAAGCAATCGGGATCACCCTCATAGCCAAACAGAACATAAAGAAGAGTGTCTCAATATATAATAAGAGAAACATAGATAAACATCCCTAGAATGAGGGATTCACCAACTAGCTTGAGTAGTACCGGACTAGCCATGTGGACGAGGAGGATGATCAACTTGGGCTCCGGTTCCTACATGGTAATATCATGTAGACAAGAGTATGCATTTGTATGTTTGAATATATTAAGTATGTAGGATGCAATGCAACAAAAGATAGGCATCACAATCAAAATGCATAACAATAGACAATAGGCATAATATAACAATATGGTACATGTGGCCAATGCTCAAGTAAAACATGCTTAAGTAATTCATGGCCATATAGGATATCATACATGCAGAAGAAACCAAGCAAGATTTCCAAAGTACAAACCCCTTGGTAGGTTAATGATAATCTCACCCCATCACCCTGGTGGCGAAGTACAAATCCCTCACATGGTTGGTGATAATCTCACCCTATCACCCTGGTGGCGAAGTACAAACCCCTCACATGGTTGATGAGTACAAACCCCCATCTAGATTATCAAGGCACTAGCCGCTTGAATGGCTATCAAGGTACTAACCCCCCCGACAAGGTTATCAAGGCTCTTAGTCCCTCAGGATTGGGCATGGTCTAATGCAATACTTTATACATAATATATCATATACATAAGCACTTTTCATCGTCATATAGTCATTAATATTATATCTCATGCTTTGGACCTTCAATTCCTCAAGAAATCACATCCGGATATTTTATCAAACACTTAGAGGGTGTGTAGTGCTTGTGTAAAATCATGCAATTCAAGAGTGAAATTATGCTAGTAAATTCAATGTAAAATCTTCAATAGATACTTGGTAACACCATCGAGCAATAAACATCAAAACCCTTCACTGATCTTTTCAGTAGATCTTACATTCATAGCTCAAAATATGGTAAAACAGTCACAATTTCATATGCTCAAACATAGTGTGTAGTGATTTTCATAATAATCAAGACCCATGAATAAATCACCTTCAAATCATGCAATTTGTAAGGAAAAGAAGTTTGGGCATTAGGGTAAAAGGAACCCATGAAAGAAACCTATATACCTTGACTTTGGAGAACCCTTGAAAAAGATTGGAGATGGAGACTTGAAGCTTGAATGAAATCCTTAAGATTGGTCTTGAGTTTTGGGACTTGAATTTAGGGTGGAATATGAGTCTAAGTGTTTGAGAGGATATTTGGGAATGTTAAGATTGATATGAGGGTGAAACAAGGTTAAGTATATATATTTTCACGTATGGAAACTCTTAGGCCCAAGACTTAAAAGTCTTGGACCGAATTCAAAAATTAGGATAATTTTAACACTAGTGCGTATCGCGGAAGGAATGCGCTCTTACACTATTTTTTAGCCCACTTTGAAAATTTTAATTTTGCTACGATTGCTCTAAAATTCATGTTAGACCCATTTACCACTCAATTTTTCCCCTTGAATAAGAATAGGAAGTCAGATTTTTGAAATAACACATGGATTTTGATATATATGGAAATTGCGATTCCGGGCACTTCTGAGGCATATTTTTGGGCACTTTTTGGGTTGTTTCAATATCTCCCCCTTGGGAACATTCGTCCCCCAATGGAAAAGAGTGATCATGAACCAATCAGCCCTAACAATAATGCAATATTAAATTTAAAACACCATTTTCAAAATCTCAACTTAAGAGTAAAATCATCATAAACTTGCCAACTTAAACGTGAATGCATATGAATGACATGGGGGCTGAAACATAAGACTTGGAATCATAGAAAGGACTTGATATGTCATCATAAGCTTGAATAGAATGAATGAAATATGGATATTGCTTCTCCATGCCCACACCGGCTCCTCGAGAAACACATACGAATAGATGACTCTTCCAAAGGGCCTTGACGAACACTACATCCTCATCAATTAACTTCTCCATTCATCCATCCAACACCTCCACCGGGACATCCTTCTAAGCCAACTTATCCTCTACCTCACCCACAACTTCAAAGAGTTCTATAGCACTAGAGTCGACAACACATCCCCTCACCCTAGAAGCATGACAAACCAGATAAACCATACCCCTACCATAGGCAATTCTCAAATTTAGGCAACCTTACCAACCCCCCTCTACACTCTATAAGGAATCACAATCCTCAACTCAATTGTCAACCTTAAATACACCTAAAGACAAAGCAACCGCCCCCTCTACACTCTATAAGGAATCACAATCCTCAACTCAATTGTCAACCTTAAATACACCTAACCCACTTTGTACTATAACCACCATCTCCCCCTTGGGAGACTACCTCCACTATATCATCTTCTCACCCAAAACTTCCAAATCTAATAAGGCGGAATCAAGTCCTTGCCTAATCTAGACCTCTTAACCCAAGAAGATTTGGAACCACCAAGAACCCCCATATTATAATCCTTAAGGAGTTCTAACCACCTTCTTGTTATCCACAATGCACACCTATCATATTTAGCAAATAACCTCTCATCCTCCAAGACTTGCAACACTACCCCCAAATGATTTACAAGCTCTAACAAATCAATACCTCATCACTAGAGACCACCAGAAACATATCAAGGTAGAGTTTTAAGACCCTATTCAAGAAACCCACAAACGCCACTGGTGCATAAGTCAACCAAACAACTCCATCAATACTAATAATACTCACTCCTAGTCCGAAAAGACATTTAAGGATATCACCTACCCTCATCCTCATTTGGGGACAAAACCCGTACCAAAGATCAATCTTAGAAAAGTGACTAACCCATTGTAGTTGACCAAATAGATCGAACATCCTCAACTATCATATTAGAAGCTTACGGGTTCTACACTCATTAGAAGCATGCTATATAAGTAGCGCAAACTATCCCAAGACCTACAATCCATCAAGCTAAGTTCAATCAAGATTACAAGACAAGACTCTATGCAACAAGAGCATGGGGTGACCCTAAAAGATCTCTTCTACCACTATAGACTCACGTGACCATCCGAGACACACATATGAATTCTATTAGCATAAAGAAATCACACAAGAGATAGGAACTCCAAGACCTATCAACTCACCTTACTCAAAACATCGATCACAGATCTTACATTCATAGCTCAAAATATGGAAGACCTATCAACTCACCTTACTCAAAACATCGATCACAACATTGGCCTTACTTAGGGCCAACTAAGTCATAGGAGAGACAATAGAAGCGAACCTACTCACAAGCTTCGATAATAGCCAGCTAAACCCAAGAAGCTCCTAATACCCAAGGAAGTCAAGGTCTAGGCTAATCTCTAGTCACTTTTGTCCTAATAGGGTCCACCTTAATACAATCACCTCAGTCACAATTTCATATGCTCAAACATAGTGTGTAGTGATTTTCATAATAATCAAGACCCATGTCACTTTTGTCCTAATAGGGTCCACCTTAATACAATCACCTGGCACCACATAACCTAGTAAGGCAACCTCTTACAACCAAAATTCCCATCTCCCCTACTTAGCATCTAACCTTCTTCCTTAAACTTGTAGTACTATCCTCAAATAACTCACATGCACTACCTCATTAGGGAACGAACCATCTTATCATTACCAAAATTGCCATAAACCTATTAGAGTAGGGACTAATTATCATACTCATGAGAGTTATAGGCATAACTGGCATACTAGTCAAACCAAAAGGCACTACCCCAAATCCAAATTATCGGAAAGGGACATTCAAGGCCTCATCGACCACCAATAACAATTCTAATTACAAAACAACTTAGGTTCAACACCTCTAATTCTCACAAGAAGATAAAGTGCAACCCCATAAAGACAAATTACACCTTATGACAAGAAATGGACCTACCTCTCTTGCTACTATTTGAAAACCTCCCACTCAAAGACGGGCTCATTAAGGATTCGGGATCTAACTCTACCACTCCTACTACCAATGAAGACACAACATGCATGTAACCATTCCATTCCTATAATGACATCAAAATCTACTATGCCAACTCCAACAAGCCATAAAGCAAGACCTAATGCAATACAAACCTGTATCAACACCTATCAACCTTCTAGCAATAATATACTCAACAAAAAATAGAAACCAAAAGGTCCACACAACAGCTTGGGCACACAAGAAGCCCCACTAGCAACCAAAAAGAATAGAGAAGAAATAGTGGCACACCCAGGCCTATCAATGCATACATAATAAAGCCAAGGAAACTTTAACTTATTGGTAATAGCATCGGACATCTCATCCCCTCCTTGAGCCACTTGATTAACATGACCACCTCGATTCAAAAGTCGACCATCCTTACACCCCCTTCGAACAAATGGACAATACACTAGCTTGTAACCCACTTTACTACATCCAAAGCAAGCACTAGTGTTCCTCCGACATGGGCCACCGTGGTTCTTTCCACACCCTTGACACTTAGGATTAGTCATCCCACCATCACCTCGCTTTGATTGAGCAAGAGGACAACTACTAACTTCATACCCAAATCCACCACAACCCAAGCAAGCATTAGACTTTTTCAAGCATAGGCCACCATGGCCCTCCCCACACTTTTGGCATTTAGGCCTTTCCACCCCCTCATCACCTCTTTTACCCCTTTTACGCTTATGAGGACACTCCCTTATCGTATGACCCATCTCCCTACAAGCATAACAAGCATTAGTACCTCTCAAGCATATGCCATCATGGCCTCTACCACATTTTGGGCACCTAGTATAAGGTACCACACCACCACCACCTCTACAGTTGGGACTTTAGAACTTACCCACATTACAGGACCTCTTGGCCTCACTACCTCCCTTCTCACCATTATAAGTCCCGGGAGCACCCACTTGTTGATTGAGTTAGGTTGCCAATGTTGTCATTACTTTGGCTATTACCCATAGAGCATTATGAACCTACACATTTGACATATCGCCATCTTGACTAGCTTGAGACATATCCTAAAATGTAACGGTTAGGGGTTAGCAATAATCCTTAGGGGATCTAACTCTATCGCATGACATAGATCAGGAAGAAGTGAAACATTTCCTAAAATATCTCATAGCCTCCTACTCATAGTTGTGGTGCATAATACAACCATGAATAAGTCTCTAATCGATATGGTGTGTTGTACTCCAAGAATCTATCAACCTAGTGCTCTGATACCATCTTTGTCACAACCCAAACCTAGGGCCTAGAAGCGACCGGCGAATGGGGAACCCAAAGGAACTCCAAACAAGCCTCATAGCACATCATTACACCTCCTTGGTTGCAGAAGCAATGTAAAACAAAATCAAAAATATAAACAAGGGGAATTGGAACTAAGGGAGAGAGATTAATACTTAAGTAATATGTAAAAGATTAGAAAACAAGGGAAAGGGTCTAAGGGAAAGTTTGCAAAACATCAACACCCCGAGACAAAAGAGTCAAGGCTCACAACATAGATACATAGCACATCCAATAATACCTCTACTACATAGATAAGAGCAGGGCCAAGACAAAGCAACTGGGCTCACTCTCGTAGTCAAAATAGAAAACAAAGAAGAGTGTCTCAATACATAATAAGAGAAACATAGACTAGGGTCCCTAAAGTGGAGGACTTACCAAAAAGCTTGAGTAGTACCGAACTAGCCATATGGAGGAGGAGGATGATCAACTTGGGCTCTGGTTCCTACATGGAGATATCATGTAGGCAAGAGTATGTGTTAGTACATTTGAATGTACTAAGTATGTAGGATGCAATGCAACAAGAGATAGGCATCATAATCCAAATGCATAACAATAGGCAATAGACATAATATAATAATATGACATGTATGACCAATGCTCAAGTAAAATATGCTTAAGTAACTCATGCTCATATAGGATATCATATGGGTAGAAGAGACCAAGCAAGATTTTCAGGTACAAACCCCTTGGTAGGTTGATGATGATCTCACCCCATCACCCTGGTGGTGTAGTATAACCCCTCACATGGTTGGTGATAATCTCATCCTATCAAACCCTCTTGGTAGGTTGATGCTGATCACACCCCATTACCCTGGTGGTATGGTACAAACCCCTAACATGGTTGGTGATAATCTTACCCTGTCACCCTGGTGGCAAAGTACAAACCCCTGACATGGTTGATGATAATCTCACCCTATCACCCTGGTGGTGAGTGCAAACCCCTCGCATGGTTGATGAGGAACAAACCCCTATCTAGGTTATCAAGGCACTAGCCCCTTGATTGACTATCAAGGTACTAACCCCCCTTCCCCGACAAGGTTATCTGGGCTCTTAGTCCCCCGGGATTGGGCATGGTCTAGTGCAATACTTTATATAGAATATATCATATACATAAGCTCTTTTCATCATCATATAGTCATTCATATCATATCTTATGCTTTGGACTTTCAATTCCTTAAGAAACCACATTCAGACATTTTATCAAACACTTAGAGGGTGTGTAGAACTAGTGTAAAACTATGCAATTTAAGAGTGAAATCATACTATTAAATTTAATGTAAAAGCTTCAATAAATACTTGGTAACACCTTCAAGCAATAAACATCAAAATCCTTCACCAACCATTTCAATAGATCTTAGATTCATAGCTTAAAACATGGTAAAACAGTCACAATTTCATATGCTCAAACATAGTGTGCAGTGATTTTCAAAATAATCAACACCCATGAATAAATCACCTTTAAATCATGCAATTTGTAAGGAAAAGAAGCTTGGGCATCATGGGTGAAAGGAACCCATGCAAGGAACCCACATACCTTGACTTTGGAGAACCCTTGAAAAAGATTGGAGATGAAGACTTGAAGCTTGAATGAAATCCTTAAGATTGGTCTTGCATTTTCGGACTTGAATTTAGGGTAGAATATGAGTTTTAAGTGTTTGAGAGTGTATTGGGGAATGTTAAGGATGATATAAGGGTTAAATAAGTCTAAGTATAGGTATTTTCACTTATGGGAACCCTTAAGCCCAAGACTTAAAAGTCTTAGATCGAAGTAAAAAATCAGGATAATTTTAACACAAATGTGTGTCGCTGAAGGAATGCGCACTTACACTATTTTTTAGCCCATTTTGAAAATTTATATTTTGCTACGGTTATCCTAAAATTTGGGTTAGACCCATTCCACATTTAATTTTGCCCCCTGAACAAGAATATGATGTTGGATTTTTGAAATAATGCATGGATTTTGAGATATATGGAAATTACAATTTCTAGCCCTTTCGAGGCACATTTTCGAGATACTTTTTGGGTCGTTTCAATTTTGTAATGAATAAAATGGATATATTAAAATGTTAATCTTTTGATACAAATCAAAAAGACAAGTAAATTATATATAGTGAGACAGGAATATTATATATATGTGTGTGTATATATATATATACACACACACACACATATTGATGAAATTATGTTGAGGGTTTTTATTTACTGAATCAATGTTTTACATATATACACACATGTATTGATGACATTATGTTGAGAGTTTTTATTTACTGGATCAATGTTCTTCTCAACTTGGATCCAAGTTGATTAGTACTCAAGATTGTTGGCTGGAAATGTAGTGGTTATTACTAATGACAATGCATTGCTAGATTACTAACAATCAATAATTTGCATCAATTTCTATTTCACATTGGGGCCTTTTTGGTGCTCTAATTTAGTGTTAATTTCTTTCTTGGATGGATCCAAGAGCTCGGTATATGGTGGAGCGCTCGATGCTTGTTATCGAGAGGTCGGTGGTTCAAATCCACCTGGATTCCTAATTTAGGTGGTGTATATTACTGAGTAATTTGTCTGTCCTTTGATTGTTGTGTAGGTTATAACACATTACTGCATTATTTCAATAGCTAATTTCAGACTCAATAGTGATATTGAATCATTACCATGTTTCTCTGGAGCAACATAATTTTAGCCTAAATCCAACATTGAATAGTTTAGTAATATTGAATGTGTCTTACACTACTCTTAATTTTAACATCTATATGCGTTCTTTTATCTTATAGGCCTAATGCTTTCTTGCCACTTTTTGAAGGAGATAATTATCTTGAATGTTGTGAATGACTGATTTTCGTTCAATGTGTGTGCTAGTGCATGGTTTTCCTTCTTTGTGAGGAATTGCTAATTAAGCTGCTTTCTTTACTTCCTGCAGATCAATTATTACACTAGATTTACATTCAAATTTGGCTTCTATCCTAGAGTTGTGCTCATCCTAAACTTGAATCCCAATCCTGAATTTTGAAAATCTTAAACATGAATCTTAAATTCTAAACCTTCAACTGGAACCCTAAATGCAAAATCTTGAACCTTAAAACCCTAAACATTAAAACCTAAATCTTAAATGCTCTACTAATTTTCTTTTGTTGCTCCTTGTGTTATTATAGCCTTCTGCAATTGACCACGAGGTCTCTAGTCTCTTTAACTTTTTTATTTTTATAAAGTATAGTGTATTTTTTGGTTATGCTAAAATTCTAAAATTATTATCATCTTAGAGATGAGAAGCATGTTAACAACTGTTTATGTATTCATTAGGGAAATAATCAATTTTTTGAGAACGATTAGGGAAATAATCAATTAGGACTATGCTTCTGAAGTTATCTCTAACTTCTTAATTACTTGTATTAATTTTGTAATCTATTATTTTATTATTATTAATTCTTATTCCCTCTATAGATTTATTACTAATTTTAGAGTGATTATAACAAGGAACTCTTATATTTCCACATATAATTCCAATTATCCTTATGGATGGAGGATTTATTACATGGATGGATGGAGGATTCATTACATCAGCAGTACCTATTCCTCGTCAATCTCTTTGCCACCTCCCATCTCAACCGTTAAATATCTCCTATCCCTAGTCAATTAGAGCCATCCAATCCTTCAAGAACCTCAATAAATTACGACCTCCACTTTTATTTCATGCATACCTTCTCCTAGTTGTAGCAAACTTACTCCTTTCCCTTGCTGCCAGCCAGCTTACTCCTTCCCCCAAATCTCTTCCATGGAATTGAAGTTCTTCAGCATTCATCTTCAGATCAAAGGAAACCATCCAAGGAACCCACATACCGGTTGGTTTATTTTTTTCCCCTACTGCCAGCCACCTTACTATTACCCCCAGATCTCTTCTGTGTAGTTGATGCTCTTCAGCTTTCATCTTCAAACCTGTGTAGATCATTATTCGATATACCATTTTGAACATGGATTTGTAGTGTTTCTGTTATAGCTCACTCCTTCCCCCTACTGCCTGCTAATTTGTTCCTTCCCCCAGATTGCTTCCAAGTAGTTTATGTTCTTCAACTTTCATCTTCAGATCTGTGTAGATTGTTTTTCGATCTACTGTTTGAACTTGGATTTGAGGTGTTTCTGTTATGGCTCGGCTTACTCTTTCCTCCTATTGCTAGTCAATTTACTCCTTTCCCCATCCATGTAGTTTATGTTCTTAAGTTTTCATCTTCAGATCTGTGTAGATCATTCTTCGATCTACTGTTTGAACATAGCTTTGTGGTGTTTCTATTATGGCTCGGTGATTGACCATCTGAACATTGTGATGGTTCCATATTCGTATATTGTATCAGCTGATTGAGGAAGAGATTGTAGAGCTGATACTTTCATGCTGGTTTGAGGGAGATGAACCTCAGATCTGTGGAGGTTGGAGTTATAGTTTCAGAATCTAAGGTGTTCACTTAAGGAGAATATAGGTGAGCTTTATCAGTTAGCTAAATATGTTGCTTATTTGTTGTTTGCTTGCAAAATATGAATTAATCGTTTATGTACATTGAAGAAATGCTAATTCATTTTACATGTCGCAGATCTGAATGGAGATTGAGGGGTTGTTCCATTGCTGTCTTGGATTGAAGAGTTTGGACTGGGTATCATTGATTGAGGTTAAAAGCCTCCTGCGTGATGGTGTATCTATACTTATGATAGCTTAATTTAATATTTATAATTATTTGAATGTTTCATATATGTATATGAGTGAAAAATAGTGAGCTATGTTAGCAGGCCTTTGTCATGTTGGGTGTGCTCGCATGGCAGGTCCAAGTATGAGGTATAAGTGAAAAAATGTGAGCTAATGTAACTAGATTTTTGCCATGTTGGGTGCGCTTGCATTGCAGGTTATAAGTACTTAATAAAAAAAATATTTTTGCTGTCTGAGAGAGGAGAGGCATAGGGTTTTGCCTGGTTCCCTTCTCCTGTGTCTTGTGTCCTTTTTATTTTTAATTTTTTAATTTTTCATGCTCTTCCCCTGCTTTTGTACCCAATTAAATCTGCATTGATCCAGTGGTTACTTGTTTATTCAAGGACAAAGTAACTCAGGTTGATTTGCATAACATGGTGATGGACAAATCAAAGCTTCTACTGGATCATTCTTGAGGTATACAAAGAATTTACTTACGAAAATATCGTAAACAGAATTAGTTGCCTTAATTATCGCTTACACACTAACTAATTTCATAATATTTCTGATCAATAGTTCTGGAATTATTTATACAAACTGAATTGCTCTAAAAGCCGACTTAAAACTCAAATAACCTATGTACCTTTTCACAGAAGTATATTTATATGGAGTGAGTAGTTCCCGACAAATGTATGTTATGTACTTTTAAGTATGGAACTTTTGGGAAATAATTGTACTGGAAATGCATCAACTAATAAGTGGCACTCGGACCAGCCTAGTTTCTTGATCTGTAAGCTTCAAGATAATAAGATTAGCTGTTAACATATAGTTTTTCAAGTATTAATTGGTGATCTAACTTTATGATTGAGAAATATTCTGTAATTCAAACAAAGTATCTTAACGCAAGATGTTGCTGCAGGAGAACAATTCTAAAGCAGACATTGCAAAAGTTTTAAATAATTAGCATAGATGTTGGCTAAAGCATGTTTTCCTTGTAAGCTTTCTAATGTGGCATCTAATAATGCGTACGATCAAATATGTGCACTCTTTTCCTTTACTAGAATTTTTTTCTACAGGGTTTTGTCTATTAAGGTTTTATAACGAGGCACATAATACTGTAATATACATTTGAATAATAAAGAGTTTCTTTCTTTGTAATATACATTTGAATATTATTCAATAAGAGACATTGCAAAACCTTCAATTAATTAGCATTGATGCTGGCTGAAGCTTTTCCTTGTGCTTGATGAGTGCTTCATGTTCTACCTTGTTTATACAACGCTTTATTGACACTGAGGCTGTCCAAAAAAGTTTGAGCTGCTGCCGTGGAAGTTTAAGATTTAGTAATTAATTCTGCATTTTTGTTTGTATTTGATCTTCTGCTTGATAAGTGCTACATGTTCTTTTCTTTGTTTCATGGCATGATTTTATCCTCTGTGGTGTTTTTTGTTAGCATTTAATATTTTTTGATGAAGAACTCATTTGCAGGAAAAATCATAAAAAGAAAAAGGGAAGACAAACATTCAAGGACAAATCAAAAAGGGAAGATGGATGACCCATAAGATCCTTGGAATATCTGCAGAAAAGCAAGATCGGATGATGGAGGATCCACTCTGAAGTAAGGAGAAACTCAAGGAATTATATCCTTGACTGTTGCAAATCACATCTTGGAAGAAGGAAAAATATCCAGTCAAGCTGGATGCATTCCCAATCAAGGATTCCACAATATACTTGATTGGAAGAAATCCTTTGGGTCAAGGAATCTCCAATGTCTAGTTTTTGGCAGCCTCTTAAAGCAACTATCTCTTTCCGAATAGTGAAGCTCTCATTGAAACATCTAGCCTAAAGTACTATTTTTCTAGTCAATACAAATATTGTACTCCCAATGTGAACAATTGTAAGAAAGAGAGAAAAAGATAGATATTCTAGACTAGATAATATTAAGAGAGGTTGAAAATCTGATCTACACATCAGACAGTACAAAATACCATCTATAACCCGTTACTCACTTTTGAGCTCCAAACAAAACCTTTGTGACCCAAGGGGACTGGAAGTAGGGACCACATTGGTATTCTGAACTAGTATAAAATTGCTTGCTGTCGATCTCATTCTTGTTAAGTTTATTTCTGTCTAAAATAAAGTAATCAACTATCTTAAAAATTGTAATTCACCCCCCGATATTGTTTCAATGAATACAATATTTGGATAGATTATATTATTCTCCGTCATTACATAATGTCATATATCCATAATTTGAATGATAAACCTACAAGAATTGTAGGGCATGCGGTAGATACAATGAAAATGTAGGGTGAATGATAAAACAAAATTATTAAATAATTTACAAGAATTGTAGGGCATGTGGTAGATACAATGAAAAGATAGGGTGAATGATAAGACAAAATTATTAAATAATAAGTAAAGTAAAAAAATGTGAAGAAGATATTAAAGTAATGATGCAACCACACCAAATCAGTCGTCAGACAAAATGGGTCTTTTCGTCGTTACCTAACGATGGATTTAAATGATACAATATAATGAAATTTAAGTAACAATCAAAACAAATATTATATTTAAACTAACAATACAATATAATACAATAACTAACAACCATCCAAACAAGGGGCATGAAAGAAAGAAATATTTTTAAAAACAATTGGTGTAAAATTAGTTACAGATATTTATGTGGGTATAAATTATTTCATTAAAATAAAAATATTATTAAATATAAAATATGTCATTCTTTTTAGACTGACTGAAAAAAATAAATCAAATAATTTAAGACAAAAGGAATAAAAATTTGATCTCTTCTCTGTTTCCAACCCAAAGAGGCAAAACAGTCTTTTTTGAGTAATAGAGTTTCCCTTTGTACTTAAAACCTGGGAGAAGTTATAGACTTCTTCTACTACTATTATGTAAATATTCATATTTGATTCAATTTTAAAAAAAATTTATCTGACCAATATCTAATGGGTCGGATTGGATGGTTAGTCGTTTTGTTAAATTACACAACTACACAACATATTTTATCATATTCTCTAATAATCCCTACCGTTCTGAAAAATTACAAAAATTTCTTATTCTACTCTCTCTCCAACTTGTAGATACATAAACTATTATTTCTCTCTCCTCCTTAATTAATCCTAAATTATCTCCTGATTTGAAGTATTCTAATCAATATCTACATAATCTTTCTATTTTTCATTTATGTAATCAATCTTTTCACGATTAATTTCAATTCAAATTTTTTATCATTATTTTCAAACTAAACAAAAAGGGAAGAAATTAAAAAGTCTCCAATTTCTCCGCCAAAACCTAGTGTCTTTCATTTTTCATCTACTTCTTCAGAACAGTCTCCATTCCGATTCCAATGATGAGTATCATTCTAAAGAACATGAAAATCCATAATCAACTATCAACTACCTAGATCAAGCACCTAATTTTATGTATCAAGTACTACTAGATAAAAAAAATATAAAACTTATGTCAGGTATCAATTATCAGTATTTCATAAGCACAAGCGCTTCTTCTTAAAGTATCAAGTACCTAAAATTCCTATTCCAACGATGAGTATCATTCTAAAAAATACGAAAATCCTTAATCAAGTACGACTACCCAGATCAAGCACCTAATATCAAATATCAAGTATTTACCAGATAAGAAAATATAAAACTTATATCAGGTATCAATTATATCATTGTATTCCAAGAAACGACATCCCTTGTCTGCATATTCTCAAAAACCAATTATGCCGCATCCAAATATTATATGAGCAGTTCCACGTCTACTATACATGTTGATATGCTTTTTGCGTGACATAATGTAATGACCTTCCAAGTCATTTTTGCGGTTCTGCAAATATTTTATTAGTTTGAGCATTTGAATAGTAACCTCAAGTATTTGTAACTTATTGATACTGATTGGTCAGTCGTCGGGTGAATCGTTGACAATTATATAGCTTTTCGGGTTAAATGAGAAGTTGTAACCATAAAATGAATTTATGGGTAATGTCCTAGTAAATGACTTGGAGTGGAATTCTGACGGTTCCATCAACTTCGGAACGGCGAAATTAGGCTACGTGCATATCCGGTGTTATTATATCGAGTCATGCAAATTTAGCCACCGGAATGGGTCAATAGTTAAACAATCATTAGGGAACAATTGAATAGACAAATCATTAGAGTTCATCTGTGGAAACTCCTGGGACTATCGAGTTCTATCAACTCATCATCGTTCTCACATCTCAATCTCAATCATAATCACAATCATATTCTCAATCAAGGCTCTAGACTCAATCCCTATCTTCTTTCTTACATGCTCTTAACCATTAACATAAAAAGTTTATGTAATATCTCAAGAAAGTATTCAATTCAAGTAAACAAGTTTATGATGATCATCAACAGGTGAAAATATGTACATTTAATATAGTTTTCAAGAATATAATCAAGAAATCATGCATATAGACTCAAGAACCTTCAGTCAACCATCTAAGACCATCTATGAGGAACATGATAGAACAATCTCATATTTTTGTTTAGCCTTACATACCTGGGATAAAGCTCCTCAAATCACTTGTCAAGAATTCTCCAACCTCACATTCTTCTTTCTTCTCTCTCTCAAGCCCTAACTTTCAAGTTTGTTAAGAAGGACTTAGAACATATTTTTTTTACCCTATTATTCATCAAAATGACCTAAATGGGTCATGGGTTAAGTTTAAAAGAGGTGGGAAAAAGTCTAGAATGACCCTCAAAAAATTTAAAGTTTTTAAACTTGGTGGAACAAGTCAGAATAACAAGTCTGCGTGTGGACTTGTCGCGCACATGTGAATTTTGTAAATTCAATCCCATCAAAAAATTGAGAAAATATATAAGTGTGAGTCCGTGATGGGTCCACGTCATGGAGCTGTCGCGTACCCTCACTATGTTGGGTCTGCGATAAGTCCGCGTCGCGGCCTTGTCACGTACCCTTACTGTTTTTGGTTAATTATTTGACCCGATTGCTCTTAAATCCGATCGAGACCATTTTTTGACTTGATTTTCCATGTTGACCGCAAATTCGACCTCGAATTTCCCATTTGAGCTTTAGCAGAGACTTGATTTTCCATGTTGACCGCAAATTCGATCTCGAATTTCCCATTTGAGCTTTAGCAGATGTGTTACACGTACGTCTCTATTCCAGGGTTATTTTGGTAATTTTACCAGGTGTTACATCATCTCACCTTGGGATCATTAGTCCTCGAATGATGAGTAAGGGTGAATATCAAGGCACAAATAGACTCAAAACTCCTCTCAACTTTCAATCTATCAATCTATTTTTCAACTCCTCATTTCTATCAACAACCTCTATTCGGACTCGAGAATAGACAATCAATTTGGTCAAGGGTAAGGAATTTACCTTCAACATTCTCATCCATTGGCATGAATAGATGCGGATATTTTGCTTTCATCTCTTCCTCAGCTTCCCATGTTGCCTCCTCAACAAATTGATTCCTCTATAGGACTTTGACTAAGGCTATCTCTTTGGTTCTCAATCTGCGAATCTGACAATCAAGGATTTGGACCGGAATTTCTTCGTAGGTCAAAATATCCTTCACTTTGATGCTCTCCACAGGGATTACCAAGTTAGGGTCTCCCAAGCATTTCTTCAACATCGACATATGAAACACCGGATGAATACCATCTGACGCAGAAGACAACTCTAATTCATAGGAAACCTTCCCAATCCTCTTCCCAATCAGATAGGGTCTAATATAACGTGAAACTCAATTTATGCTTCTTCCCAAATCTCATGATACCTTTCATCGGTAACACCTTCAAATATACCCAGCTATCCACTTCGAACTCAAAATCTCTCTTCCTCATGTCAGTGTAGGATTTCTGGCGACTTTGCGCAATCTTCAATCTCTCTCTAATTATCATAACCTTCTCCATTGCTTGATGGACAAGGTCAGGTTCAATCAGCTTTGCTTCTCCAACCTCGAACCACCCAATTAGTGAACTATATCTCCTCCCATATAAAGCTTCATAGGGAGCCATCTGAATACTTGCATGATAACTATTGTTATATGCAAACTCAATCAACGATAGACGCTCATCCTAATTTCCCTTGAAATCAAGGACCCAGGCTCTCAACATATCATCTAACTTTCGAATTATATGCTCCGCTTGGCCATCAGTCTGTTGATAAAAATTTATACTCAAATTTACTTTCGTACCCAATCCTTTCTGAAATGATCTCTAAAATTGGGAGGTGAATTGAGCTCCTCTGTCCGAGATGATGGACAAGGGGACCCCATGCAACCTCATAATCTCTTGGATTTACATCTTGGTGTACTCCTTTACAGTGTTAGTTATCTTAACTGCTAAAATGTGAGACGATTTAGTCATCCTATCCACAATTATCCATATTAAATTATATTGCTTTCGAGACATCAGTAGACCAGTAATGAAGTCCATATTGATCATCTCCCACTTCTATTCCAAAATCTCAAAGTTTTGAGCTAATCCATATGGGCTTTGGTGCTCAACTTTCACTTGTTGACAATTTGGGCATTTAGAAACAAATTCAGCAATATCTATCTTCTTTACACTCAACCAATAGACTTCTCTCAAGTCATGGTACATTTTGGTAGAGCCAGGATGAATAGAATACCTAGTACTATGAGGTTCAACCATGATTCTATCTCATATACCATCAACATCTGGGATGTACAATCTACTTTGTACCTTAACACCCCATCTCCCCCTTCGGAGAAGACCATCACTTTCTGTTTGTGGACGACCTTCTTCAATTGGAGTAGGACAGGATCTCGGTCTTACTTTTCTTTCACCTCTGCCACCAAAGATGAAGCAGACCCATTTTGTACATTAACTCTTCCCTTATCATTCTCCTCAAGTTGGACTCCTAATCGGGCTAACCGGTACACTTCTTTAGCTAGCTCCTTCTTTCCATTTCCACATGGGTTATGCTACCCATTGACAACCTGCTAAGAGTGTCGGCAATAACGTTAGCTTTACCTGGATGGTAGAGAATTCTTATGTCATAATCCTTGAGCAACTCTAACCATCTTCTCTGTTGCAATTTAAGCTCCTTCTGACTGAAGACATACTTCAAGCTCTTGTGGACAGTGAACACGTCCACATGCATTCCATATAGGTAGTGGCGCCAGATATTGAGTGTGAGCACCACTGCTGCCAACTCAAGATCATAGGTTGGATAATTCCTCTCATGAATCTTAAGTTTTCTAGAAGCATAGGCTATTACCCTCCCTCTCTGTATCAACACACATCCCAATCCAACTCTCGAAGCATCACAATAGATCACAAAATCTTTTGTTCCATTGAGCAAGGTTAGGACTGGTGTAGTAGTTAGTCTAGTCTTTAATTCTTGAAAACTTTTCTCACGCCCATTGACCATTGAAACTTGACCTTTTTTTGAGTCAACTTTGTCAATGGTGCGGATAAGGAAGAAAATCCCTCAACAAATTGGCGACAGTAGCCTGCCAACCCCAAGAAACTCCTTATGTCAGTTGGAGAGGTTGGTCTGGGCTAGTTCTTAACCGCTTCAATCTTTTGAACATCCACTCGAGTATAATCACTAGAGATAATATGGCCTAGAAAGCCATCGATTTAAGCTAAAATTCACATTTCAAAAACTTTGCATATAACTCACAGTCCTTAAGGGTTTGAAGGACAATTCTGAGATGATTTGCTTGCTCCTCTTTATCTCTTGAATACACCAAAATATCATCAATAAACACAATCACAAACATGTCCAGATACTGTCGGAACACCCTATTCAACAAATCTATAAAGGCTGCAGGTGTATTCGTCAACCCAAAGGACATGACCAAGAACTCAGAATGGTCATATCTAGTCATAAAGGTTGTCTTTGGAATGTCACATTCCCTCACCTTCAACTGATGGTAACCGAATCAGAGGTCTATCTTTGAGAAACAAGAGGCACCCTAAAGTTGGTCAAATAAGTCATCTATCCTCGGGAGAATATACTTGTTCTTTATGGTGACCTTATTCAGTTGCCTATAATTAAAGCACAATCTGAGAGACCCATCTTTCTTTTACACGAATAGGATAGAAGCACCCCACGGAGAAACACTCGGCCTTATGAAACCCTTCTCTAATAATTCTTTCAACTGCTCCTTCAATTCTTTTAGTTCAACGGGGCCATCCTATAAGGTGAAATTAAGATAGGCTAGGTATTAAAGAGAACATCAATTCCGAAATCAATCTCCCTATGAGGAAGGACTCCAGGCAAAACCTTAGGAAACACTTCTGGAAACTCATTCACGATTGGAACTAACTCAAGAGTTTGGAGCTAAACATCATCACATTTGAATCTCACAAGATGGTAGATATAACCCTTAGAAATCATCTTTCTGGCTCTAAGGTATGAGATAAATTTTCCTTTAGGTGCTATGGAATCACCCTTCCACTCTAGAACTGATTCATTTAGAAATTGGAACTTAACGATTAGAGATCTACAATCAACAGAGGCATAACATGTATGGAGCCAATCAATGCCTAGGATCAAATCAAAATCAGTCATATCTAACTCAATCAGATTAATGATAGTATCCCTATGATGGATGGACACTACACAAGCTCTATAGACTCTCTCAGCTTGAATAGACTCATCCACTGGAGTAGAAATATCAAAGGGTTCAAGAAGACTCCCAGGGGTTCTATCTTATATATTGGCCACATAAGGAGTTACAAAAGATAATGTTGCACCAAGATCCATCAACATATAACAATTAATAGAAGAAAGTCAAATCATACCCATCACAACATCTGGGGAGTTCTCCTAATCATGTTAATTGGCCATGGCATACAAACGGTTTATAGCTCCACTTACGCCTAAAGTGGTGCCTCTCTGATTCCCTTAACTAGCGGGGCTGGTGCAGAAGATTGAGCCCCATCAAACCACTTTGGGTACTCTCTCTAATAGTGGCCTACTTAGCCACACTTAAAACATACATCACTCCCTTCATGATATCTACCCATGTACAACTTTCCACATATACCACAGGGTGGTTTACCGCGTGAACCTTGAGCCACACTAGCTTATGATTGAGACCCATGGGCTCCCATATTCTAAGACTTCTGATTATTTTTGACTCTACGTGTAGGTGCACTAGCAGATGATGGTGCTAAAAATCAATTTTCATTGCCTTTCTTTCTAACCTCATAGTTGCACGTCTTAGCTTTCTTGCTTCTGAACTCTTCCCTTTCGTGTTGCCTCTCCTCATCAGCTTGTTGCACGAAAGTTATCAATCTCCTAATATCCATGTCATTCATATGTATAGTTCCCTCCCATCTCTTTTTGGCCCTTTATTTAACCAATCCATGTACATTCCCATCCTTCCCCTCTTGTCAGCAACCATATACTGGTCATATCACAGTCTAGCCACCCCCTTTAGTTGATAAGCAACCAACTCCACTCTATCAGCATCGGCCACATACATCATTTGGAACACTTTTTGAAGCTCCTCCACATTGTTCTCAGGATCCTCAATAGATGCAGATCCTGTGAACTCAGGCGGATTCATCCTAAAATATTCTTAGACTCTAAAAATATCATAGGCATCCTGTCGGACCGCTCCTGGTCTCACAACAGGTGTAGTGATAGCCTTGGCTAGAGTTTGGATAGCCTGGCGAAGCTCAGCATTAGAGACCTTATCTTGTAGGGGCTGCGCAACAGGGACAACTAGATCTACGAGCACCTCCTGTTCTTGAGGCTCAGTTGGATTGACATTCTGTCTGGTGGGATGTCCTCTACCTCTGATGGCTCTTCTGGGAGGCATGATCATAATTCTGCAATGCGCAAAGCACGAATTAGAATAAAACTTTCATAGAGTATAACTCTATAGCATGATTTAGAACATGAATGAAGGGAAACAATTCCTAATGTCCTATAGCGTCCTGTTTATCAAGTGTGGTTGACAACACACCTACAAAAAGGACTCTACTAGACACGACTTTATAGACTCCCTAGGACACTTGAACTCAGGCTCTGATACCAAGTTTGTCATGCCCCGGGATGGGACCCAAGACATGGCCGGCACCCAGAGACTATTTCTAGTCCCCAAGGAAACCACTTGGTCTCATCATATTCATTCAATCAATTACTTCACTAATCAGCGAAAGTTAACAGAGTGTAAATGGGCATATCTATCATCTAGTCTCAAAGTAATAGCATAAATAAAAGGCTAGTAGAAAGAACTAGCTCATAATCTTAACATTTAACATTCGACTCTAGTCTATGAAGCCTTTATCACTATCAAGTGGTGCCAATGATAGACCCATGGCTACCTCAATCAAAATAAAAAGATAAGCAACTCTAACTCTAAAGCATGATGAAAAATAATGTAATGAATCCTCCAAAGTAGGGGAGGCTCACCAATCTACTGAACTCTCGAAGATCCTTAATGATTCGCCTGCTGATGACCTATATCCTACATATCTACAATATAATATGAAATAGTCCAAAAGGGGACATCAATACTTGGAATATACTGGTATGTAAAATAGCTGAGTGGAATTGAAACATGTAGAATAATATAGAAACAACAATTAACATCAAGAATAATAAAATCAACATGCAAGATGTCTATCTAAATCAAGAATAAATAGTAAACAACTAACCTATCAGCCAATCAACTCATCAATCAAATCAGTCTCATCTCAGAAGAACTCATCTCAACTCATCTCATCATATCATTTCTCATCTCAGGACATCTCGACTCAAAGTACTCAAGGTAGTAACTTTCTGGGAGTTTCTCTTATCCGACAATAATCACTTATGAGCCATTAATCATACAACAAGCCGCCATTATTGCCACAACCATCCCATACTTTCCAGGTAGGGGATGAATCGAATCCATTATGGACCTCACTTATTTGTTAAAGTTAAGTCCTCTATTATTTCAAGGACTATATCCAGAGGGAACCACAATGAGACATAATGGTTCTAATTCTCACCTATGCTTGGGTATGTAGTTTGACGAGTGCGAGTTAGACTAACTCTTACTCTTTCGGTGCTCGATGCTCCTCCCATGACTCAATGCTCAAAAAATAATCCATCAAGTCAATACATCTCAATTGTCCATCTTAACTTAGCATTATAAAGGCTCTCATCATTTAATCAGTCTCATAGAGACTCTAATTATCTCATCAATCAACATCTCAATCAACAACTCAAGGATTTGAACAATCATTAGGGAACAATCGAATAGACAAATCATTAGAGTTCACTTATAGAAACTCATGGGACTATCAAGTTCTATCAACTCATCATCGTTCTCACATCTCAATCTCAATCACATTCTCAATCAAGGTTCTAGACTCAATCCCTATCTTTGTTCATGCAGCTCTTAACCATTAACATAAAGGGTTTATGCAATATTTCAAGAAAATATGCAATTCAAGTAAACAAGTTTATGATAATCATCAACATGTGAAAATACATACATTTAATATAGTTTTCAAGAATATTATCAATAAATTATGCATATAGACTCAAGAGCCTTTTGTCAACCATCTAAGACCATCTATGGGGCACATGAGGGAATAATCTCATATTTTCATTTAGCCTTACATACGTGGGATAAAGCTTCTCAAATCACCCATCAAGAATTCTCCAACCTCATGTTCTTTTTCCTTCTCTCTCTCAAGCCCTAACTTTCAAGTATTATGAAGAAGGACTTAGAATGGGGTTTTTTTTTAATCCTATTTACTCATCAAAATGACCTAAATGGGTCATGGTTTAAGTTTAAAAGAGGTGGGAAAAAGTCTAGAATACCCCTCAAAAGATTTAAAATTTTAAACTTGGTGGATCAAGTCAGGATAACAGGTCCGTGACGCGGACTTGTTGCGCACATGTGAATTTCAAAAATTCAAACTTGATGAAAAGTTAAGAAAATATATAAGTGTGGGTCCGCGATAGGTCTGCGTTGCAGAGCTATCGTATAGCCTCACTATTTTGGGTCTATGATAGGTCCATTTCGCGGCCTTGTCGTGTACCCTTACTGTTTCTGGTCAATTTTGTAAAACTTATTTTTTGACCCAATTGCTTATAAATTGGGTCAATACTATTTTTTGACTTGATTTTTCATGCTAGTCGTAAATTTGGTCTCAAATTTTCAAATCTAAGCTTTGGAAGATGCATTACGCGCATGTATCCATTCTAGGGGTATTTTGATAATATTATCGAGTGTTACAAAAATAACCTCCTATGAGAATTTTGACTACACCGTTGAGTCTGTAATGCCATATTCAATCAGATTTTATATATGGATTGTATTTTTTTGGACTCTAAATGAGGCCAGAACATCAAAACTAAGTTTGAGCGGATACTAAAAAATAAAGACGTGGCCCAGCCATAGAGTGCCACGTGGAGGTCTTAATTGAAAAATTAAGTGAAGTTTGGGTCTAAATTGTACTACTTTTTAAGGCCTACATCATGGTATATTTGGATTCTATTAATTTGACTCTATTTTTAAAGAATTTGGCCGAGAAGCTACTGTACCTATATGTTAGTTTTTGATAAGAAATGTAATTTGTTTCTGGGTTGTTTCTAATTATTCTAAACCTCATTTTGAGCTGAATTTTTTGTTATAGACTTGGGGTGACATAAGGATCATTTTACAGGAGTTGGTTTGGTATTTTTGGCGTGGGCCCACTTTCTCTATTTTAGTCGTAATTAATATATTCTCCCCTGTTTCTCGAGATATTACAGTCAAAATAGCTGTGTTTATGTTATGATTCATATTTTAATAGCTAAGCAGCATTTGGAGGTGATCAGATAGGGTAAAACTTGCGTGGGCTGCTCCAGAGTGCATGGATTCGCCTTTCAGGTAGGCTAGGCTTTTCTTACCTCTAGACTGAGTTGAAATACATACTATTGGGAGTTGTTTGTGGTTGGAATTCCTGAGTAATATATATATATATATATATATATATATATATATATATATATATATGTTGTGAGTAGCCGCAGTCGCGAAGTTAGGGGTTCACAGGCAATTCAGGAGATATTGGTGAGCATCAATAGCTCTGGATAATCTGCAGTTGTGAGGTTGAATGTTAATTATAGTTTTTGCTATGCATTTTAACATTGTTGTCATAATTTGTTAACACTTGTGTTTCTAGATAGTCAATATACTAAGCATATGGGGTAACTATAGTTATTTTGGATACTTGTGATTGTTCTGGACTGTACTAGTTGTGATCACTATAGTAGCTGAGTTCTGGCACTGTAGAACTATGGAAGGCCTAGTAAAGGCTGGATATGGGATAATGCCCTGAGATAGGTATGTGTTCTGGCTTAACTCTTATATGTATGAATCTATGGCCTGATGTTACTAAGATATGTTAGTTGTGAAGTTGTTGTTGATGATATACCATACTGTCGATTGACTCTAGTATAGATATGGTTCTGATGGGATAATTTGTTTGGGATACCTATGATACAACTGTACATTGGACTGATTCTGATATAGATATGACTCTGCTAGACTTGGTTGTTCCGAATATTTTGATATACCTATTGGATACATTTTGGGTCTGAGACCCTAGTGATACATATTCGGACTAGGCCCCGCTGATTGATTTTTCTTGGATTTGAGACCCATATATTCTAAAAGTACTTGTGATGGAATGGAACATGGTGTATTTGGTTTTGCGTGGGCATGATCCTACATTAGTCTGTAAGATATATACTCCAGTATACAATTGTTAGTCCTTGTGTATTTGTTATCCTTATCTGAGGCTGGGTTTAACTAGTGTTGTTTGAGGAATAATGACATATGGATGTGTGGGCTTTATTATGTTGTATATATATGTTATGACTGTCATTACCTACGTTCACTCTAGGCATAATATGACTTTAGAGTTTCGGATCCGGATAGATTGGTTGAGTGAGGGACTATTTTGATACCTCAAGCTTAGATGACGCTCCCCATTGCTATTCGAGCTCCGGTGGTCATGTTCGAGTGTCTGAGACCCGGGAGTCGCGCCCCGTGGTCCATGTTCGGTGACCATGACTAAGACTCCATATGGCATATTCTAATTTTAAGGTCTGAGCATCAGTTGACTTTTCCTGGGTTTGAGGCCCAATTGATCATTCTTGGGTCTCAAGACCAGTTGATTATTCTTGGGTTTGAGGCCTAGTTAATTATTCTTGGGTTTGAGGCTCAATTGATTATTCTTTGGTTCGAGGCCCTATAGATTGTATTAGGGGATTATTTCTTCTGCAGGGGATACATCCTACCATTATATATTGTCAGACCATGTGGCCCTGGCTGACTACCCCAACTAGAGGCCAGGTCAAGAAGGGGGTTCAAGGCCTCAATTGACATTATAGGGGTTTGAGGCCCCATGTGATACTAGATACTGGATGGGTCGAGGACCCAATTGATTTCCTATGGATCCACACACCTATACACACCCTAATTGTGCATGGGTATACCCTATGGCATTATGGGGGCTCAACGGGCATTCAGGCTTAGACACTAGGGCCTTACACCCACGTACAACTGACCCATGGACCATATGATATTGGAAGTTAGGTTTAATGGTGGTTTTGTGAGTTCTGTGGTGATTCTATCAGCTAGATTATGTGTGGGTGTACCTTTTGGGCTTATAGGGGCCCAATCGGCATACAAGCATAGATATTAGGGCCTTACACCAGCGTACAACACTATGTCTCAGTCCAGTGATAGTTGGGCTTTGGACCTACTTGCGTTTCATCAGTTAGTATCATTACACACCACTTCGGTCAGTTCAATTAGCATTCAGTGAATCTCCAGACACGCTTACACCATGATCAGAGTTCAGATTTGCTACATTTACTATTGTTTTCTATATTTGCGCCTTCTATATTTACAGTACTTCACTTGGTTGGCTGATGATGCCTACTGGGTACCTATTATCGGTACTTACCCCTACATTTTTGCATCTTCCAATGGTACATGTCCAGGTACTAGCCGCAGTCGCGAAGTTAGGGGTTCACAGGCAATTCAGGAGATATTGGTGAGCATCAATAGCTCTGGATAATCTGCAGTCTCCTTCTGTTTTGATGACCATCTTTGTATTTAGACACTGACCTTGTATATATAGTTTGGATTGTATTTGTAGATGGTCATTCTGGTTATATACGTAGATATGTATATTTTAGCTTGTCTATAGTAGGTCTGTACAGTTGACTTCAGGTTATGGGTAGGTTTCGGTTATGTATATTGTGGTGTTGGCTATGATTTGACTAGAGAGTCATGACAAGTACCCTGTGGCTTGGGTAATTGGCTTGCCTGTGGGTGGGATCTAACAGGCGTCATCATGACCGGGATGGGGTCATGACATATAGTTTATTAGAAGCAAATTAAGATGCAGGATCAAACTAGACTAGTTAAAAAAATTTCTGTATCTACTAGCTAGATAAAAAGTTATAAAGGAAACTAGATAGATAGCAAGATATTTATTATTGCTTTATTATAAGTTTTTCTATATCTACTAGCTAGATAAAAAGATATAAAGGAAATTAGATAGATAGCATGATATTTATTACTCCATTATTATTATTATTATTATTATTATTATTATTATTATTATTATTATTGAAGAAAAGTTGCAAATTTTGCTGAAGTATAGGCCTTAAAAGCCAACATACGAGTCGTAGTTCAAGATACGAGTCGTAGTTCAAGATACGAGTCATAGGGTGGTGTTATAGCAGGAATCAAAGACCAAAAATCAAAAATCTGCCAAGTGAAGGTCACTCCTACAAGGATATTCTACAGGTTATAAGACACACTATGACTCGTATAGGTGTTCTCATAGCAAGAATCAGAGGGCAAAAATATTGGACCGAGAAAATGGAAGACCAAGACTACGAGACAAACATACGAGTCGTAGCTCAAGTAATGACTTGTACCTATGGGTCGTACCAATTTAGTCCAAGATGCCAAGAACCTGATATGAGACCCCAACTATGACTCGTATGTCAATCTACGAGTCGTAACTGAGAAATTTATCAGATGTCAGCTGTCTTTTCTGCATAATTCCTAGGGTTATTTTGTAAATACTATAAATAGTTTAAGTTAGGTTTTGAGAGAGAGTTCGATCAGTAGACAATTCTCCATTACATTTTGAAGCTTTTCATAGGTTTTTAGAGTAGATTATTGTTCTCTCTTGGAAAACTCATTTTGGGGAGTGCAAATCTTGCCTTGTACTCATTGTTGATCAATTAAGCTTGTAGGTTTGCAAGTTGTGGTGCCTATTTCCTTCATTCTTATTGGTAAAACTCTTAACTATGTCTATTATTTGCATATTCGTGTGTTTTATCATAGCCATGAGTAGCTAAGCACCCACAACTTGGGGTTGTGGGAACCATGGGTAGTTGACTTGAGATTACCTGGGTTTTATACATGTCTATGATTGGGGATTTGCCTGTATTGTCTATTTCCCTTCATGATTAATGTTGTTTGGTGGTGGCCAATACCAAACCCCGCCTACTATCACGATCTCGACCAAGGTAGTAACGAATAGGAAAAGGGAAGTAGATGACAGGATTCAATTTATGTGTTCCCGTCTAATCGACCAAACCTGACCAAGGGGAGGTTGATCGGGACAATAGGTAATGGTTAGTTGGCATGCCATGGTAGCCGACCAAGCACCACGGTGAAATTCAACCTTCACCTTCACAAGAGGGCTGGAAGAACCTAATTTACCGTCCTACATGTGATTCACTAATCGTAGTTATATTATCTAGGGTAATTTAGTCAACGAACCATGGAGAACACAATTTCAAGTTGTCCCCAAAATTGAGCATTTTCCCGTATTTTAATTAGTATTTATTTTATGTTATTTTTGAATCACAACTCCCCTTATTTAGAGATTGTAGTTATAGATACTAGAAATGATTAGTAGTAAAATCTTATAGTCAAGCCATGTATTCCATATTAATTCGACCCTAACCTTGGTTAGGTTAATTACTGATAGCTAACGCTTTTTTATTGGAGAATGACCATCATCAAAATTAGGGCATTGTTGCCGGGGACTACAACTAGATTTTGATTTGATTTCACTATTAGTTAATTCTAGTGTTAATTTCTAGAGTCTCTTCTATTTTACTTTTGTTTTTGTTTTTGTTGTTTGATTTCTTTTGCAGGCTGTACTAGGTTATATGCCCAACACAAGGAGCCAAGGCAATCCCTTAGCTCCACTAAATTTGGAGATCCATCGACTACCAAGAAGAATGGCTCAAGTGAATGAGGATATTGAGGTTAAGGAGGATGTGCATACGAATGAAGATATGGATAGAGAGGAGAATCCACCACAAAGGGGTAATAGGCCACAACTTAGGGACTTCAATGAAAATGCTTATGGATAGAATCAATATCAATTGAGCCCTATGGCTACGGATGTTACCGGTGCTATAGTACTGCCTCCTTTACCAGTAGATACTAACTTCACGGTATCGAGTGGATTGCTCCAAATGCTCCAAAATCGTGGTCTATTCATGGAGCAACTTGCTCAACTTCGCACAAGCATGGACTTAGTCTTAAAGCAAAACCAAGCAAGCGTTCATGCGGTTACTCACCAACCTCCGAAGGCTCCTACATATAATGATCCATTCTTTGATGAGGATGCATGTTTTGTAAGCAACCACGCGGTGAGTTTTCGGAACAACCCCCAAGTGTCCAATTCAGACTATTGGAGGCAAGGTTCAGGGAATCAAGGTAAGAAGTTCAACCGTGATGGGATGTATAGAGACAACTAGGGTGGATACAATGAGAGAGAGAGTACTAGACAAGGAATGGGGAAGAAGAGAGGGCTATAGGAATGATCCTTATATGCCACCACACAGTCATGATACTGGATCGAGCAATTCTAAGATTGAAGATATGTTTGAAAATTTGTTGAAACAAGGAGACCACCAAGATGAGACTTTAAAGGGAATGAAAGCAGACATTTCAAGTATTAACCAAAAAATAGAGTCTAACTCAGTGGCAATGAAGCAAGTTGAACAACAATTTGGGCAAGTGTCTTCATAATTGAACCAACGCCAAAAGGGCACCCAACTAAGCAATACGGTTCAAAATCCTAAAAATAAAGGGCATTGCATGGCTGTGATGACTTGGAGTGGCAAGAGCACAATGGATCCCCATATGCCGATTATTATGGATGATATCGATGAGAAGGGTCTTGGTGGTGAAGTTGAAGTTGAGGGAGAAGATCCAAAAGTTGGTGGGATGCAACAAGAAGAAGTAGGGAAGCATAAGAATTCGCGACCAATTCCCAAACCTCCTCCTCCTTTCCCTCAGAGGCTTAAGAAAAAGGAAGAGGAGGGAAAATTCAAACACTTCTCTCAATATTGAAGCAACTCTCCATCAACATTCCCCTTCTAGAAGCTTTGGAGAAAATGCCCAGGTATGCCAAATATATGAAGGATTTGGTCACCAAGAAGCGCACTTTGAGCCAAGAGTTCTCACAAGAACTCTAACAAGTGTGATTATGACCAAATGCCTTGTGCAAAAGCGAGAAGACCCCGGTGCATTCACCATCCCTTGTACCATTGGTGATATCGAGTTCGCAATAGCATTGTGTGACTTAGGAGCGAGTATCAATCTAGCCAGATATTCAAAAAACTTGGCCTTAGTACTCCTACCCTGACAAGAATGAGGTTTCTTATGGTGGATCGAACCATTAAAAAGTCAAAAAGAATCCTTTTGGATGTACTTGTTAAATTCGATAAGTTCATCTTTTTAGCAGATTTTGTGATCCTCGACTGCGAAGTTAATTTTGTGGTGCCTATTATTTTTGGGAAACCATTTCTAGCCACTGGGAGAGCCCTAGTAGATATGGATTCTGGTTAGCTACGGTTCAGGTTTAATGATGCATAAGTCGTGTTTGATATTCGCCAATCTAGACAAGTTCAAAAGCGAGATATAGACCCTTGATAATTGTTGATGAAGGAAGATGACAAAGTTAAGCCACGATGTTAAACAAGGCATTTCTTGGGATGCAACCCAAGCATTCTGCTAATTATTTAGTTGTTTCAAACTTAAAGTAGTAGTAGTTGTTTGATTTAAATTAAGAGACAAAGATGAAATTGTAATATTTTTGAAGTTTTCTATGTTTTGAGACTTAGACTTGGAACAGCTCCTACGAGCAGGCCTATGAGTGGTAGTCAAGACTATGACTCGTAGACATGCCTCGTAGGGGGAAACAATAAGTATTTGAAGTTGGCACATATACTATGAGACAACCTTACGATTCATAGGATCCCCTATGAGTTGTAAGAGGGGTTCGTAGTGCCTAGGTATGATTCCTAAATTTTTACCAAGTGTTGAGTCTGGTATGGGACCAGGACTTACGAGTCATAGTCAAGGTCTCGTACCCTCGATCTATAGCTTTTTAAAATCAGGATCTATGATCATAGGATGATCTACGACTCGTAGTAGGGGTCTCATAGCCTCGATCTATAGCTTTTTAAAATCTGACCCGATTTGCTTATAAAAAGGGGTCAAAATTACTTTTGACCCCAAATTTAAAATCCCTTACCCTAAGTTGATGGAAAACCTCTTCCTCATCACGTAAATCTTTCTCTGACCAAATATCTCGGCTATCCACATTATATTTCGGCGAAGATTCTAGCGAGGGTATAAATTTCTAGGGTTTCAACACGAAATTCGTCCCTCTTTGCTTTGGTTCATTTATCAATCCGATTGGTAAGATCTACAGTTACATTTCTTAATCTTTGTTGATGAGTTTGATTCCTATCTGACAATAAGTTTAACTTGATCATGTTTAAACATGCTTTACATTGATTATTAAGCTAGACTTGAATCTAGGGTTTATAGGCTTTCAAAGAGTTGGATTGTGAAGTGAACCTTGTAGAAACGCTTGAGTGGGTGATTGTAAGTATGACATTTGTAATGTTTGGTATGTAATGTATTATTGATGCTCACATAGGGTCTAAATAGTTGTCAGAGTTGAACTTTAGATGGTATTGGGGTGATTGCCTATGCTTGAATATGTGGGTTTGATTGAATCATTGTGAATGGTGATTACACTTTCTTGGGATGTTATGGAAATGTCATGAATGAGTTCAGATCATTTATTGCTTTCGGTGTGCTTGATGTTTGGTTGAGCTAGTTTGGACTCCTAAGGATAATGGTCATTTTAAATTGCCAATGCTAGTATGAATTGATTATGTACCATTTAGTCATGCCTTGCTCTTATTTGCATGATTAAGTTGAATTTTGTGTTGAATGTGTGCTTTATATGGGAAATAGTTAGGCTTTGCAGGTGACTTCTATGCTATGAGGCACTCCTATGACTTGTAAGTTCCTATACGAGTCATAGTGTCCCCTCATAGAAAGCATCAGTCACCTATAATCCCTTTATATTTCTCATACGAGACCCATATACAACTCGTAGTACTTAGTGTGACTCATAGGAAGGGTCTCGTAAACTCTGCTGAGTTCTGAAAAATATTTCTAAAAATAGTTACTACCTCAGACTACGACTCGTAGGTCACCCTATGAGTTATAACTATGTCTCGTATCTAGGATCAGATAGTATTTTTTTAAGGCATACTAGTTCTACGAGGGTAGCTTATGACTCGTTGGTCGCCCTACGAGTTGTAACTACACTCGTACCTACAAATCTGCAGTTGCATCAGTGCATAGTTACTTTTAATTGTTTTTGTTCTTTACCTTGTATTTTAGTGGATCGAACACCATGGACTTACATGTTGCTTTGTGGGTTGTTTGCAGATAAAATGCCTCCAAAAGACAAATGGGCCATTCAAGCTCTCCAACGGAGGTTGCGGGACGAATCCTCTAAAACTGAGCGATCTGAGGGCTCTGTGGAAGTCCACATAGTCAGGTTAGAACCAGAGGCTAATAGACCTCAAACTCGAGCACTCGTAGTTCTGTTACCCATGGAAGTCAGTAATTCCTCCCAGTCTAAAGAGGAGGAACAACAGGGCAACAGAGATGGGTCAGATGGTAGTTTGCCTTAGATGACTTCCTCACACTCGGGTTGAGAGTTAGAGTCCGAGAGCACTTCTCAGCATGAGAAGGTCCAGTCCCAGCCCCCAGCCGACCGCCAATGGTGCATCCCTGGGTTGAAGGAAATATATTACCAAGGGTTGGAGCCAAAGGGGAAAGGCATGCCAGTTTGCCAATTTCATAAGGAGTCCCAGCTGAATACCTCAGGCTTAGATAGAGTGCGCGGATTGAATGCTGGGTTAGATGAGCATGGGTTACAATAGACCACATAGCAGTAGGGTAAATATGCCACCTACGTAGTCCATGAGTTCTATATGGCGTACCTTGCTACACTCCGCTGGGGGTTGCCAAAGAATAAAAGACCAATTAAGCACCCGAGACTATGGGTGGTGACAGTCTGGGGGAGGAAAGTTGATATCTCGTAGGACACGATCCAACGAGTGCAGTCTGGGCCTACTTATATAGCCCCTTAGTCTACCATAGAGTACGATAATTATATTGAGAATATGAGGACAGCGATGATTGGGAAGAACATCGGGACTAGGACGAAGCTCCTACGGTAGATCACTGCCAGATTTGTGAGGAGGGTGTTGAGACGACATGGGTCATAAACCATGCATATCCTATAGTAAAAGCCCACCTCTCATTCTTGGCTAAGTTCTGGTGGTCAATTATCCATTGGCATATTAGGCCAACTTTTACGGATAATGTGATCACCCTCGAGAGGGCCATACTATTGGCTAGTATCCTAGCTGGCTATGCTATAGGTTGGACCCAGATCATTTTAGAGCAGATTCATGAGGCTGCAGCTCGGACGAGCACCTCACTGCCATTTCCAATTTTGATTCATTGACTATGCAGTGCAGCTGGTGTTCTTATTGACCCTCATCGGGACCCTCATATAGAGGCCACACACACTATGGATCCCAGTCTGATAAAGGCTGATGAGAATCTGGTGGCCTTACCATGAGCAGCTCCTCCAACTATCCCAGAGCCTTTTCGAGTAGAGCCTCAGATTCCAGGTTCACCTTCAGCTACCACCGGCACTACTTCGACTTCGACAGAGCCCACACCTGTAGTTGAGATTGAGTCTACACCTTCATCTAGTACTCTAGTAGCAACAACACCTTCTTTACAGGTTGACCCTCTTTTCTCTAATGTTGCATTTCAGGCTTTATTTCACAGGGTTATTGTAGCAGAGAGGAGGCTAGTGAGCTATCAGTGCAGGTCTGGCCATTGATTGATCAGACTGTTCGAGACTCCAAAGAGAGGATAAAGGTATATGATCATGATTTGGTTGATAAGAGAGTCCAAGCAGTACATGCCCAAGTCGATGCATTTGAGGCCAGACTTCACAAGAGGCTAGAAGGAGCTAGGCCTGCCGATGTGAGCGTAGTTACTGAGGAGTTGTCCAAATTCAAGGCTGATTTATTATAGATATTGGTCGGCCCTGTTCCAGCCCCAGAGGGAGCACTAGTAAGAGATGAGCCATTTGACTAGCTCGCTGAATATTCGAACACCCGAGGGAAGAGGCCTTTAGAGCACGATGACCCAAAGCTGACCTTGAAGAAGCAGAGCTAGGAGGAGGAGCCCATACCTGAGGAGGTGGTGCAGGAGTCCCTTTTATTGGCGGCTATTAGAGAGACCGAGAACAACATACCCCACTTGGAGAGGGTACTTTCGGCACTGCTGTAGAGGAGAAGAGTTAGCCCCAGGACCCCACAGATCAGTAGAGACCAGTGTTTGATGCACCTTGATGTTTGACTTCTTTTGACCCTAGTGCTCATTTGTTATGATTGGATACGTTGTTTTCTTTTCAGACAATCTTTTTATTATGTTGGTTTTTGGTTGTGTTTAAATATGTTTATGTTGGATGTTGTTTTTACTTCTATTTTAGATGTTTATTTTTGGTTTTTAATGAATGTATATATATATTTCTATGTTATCATGTTTTGTTTTTGTTCTTGTCTTTACTTTCAGGACAAAGTATCATCTTTTGGTGGGGTGATGGAAGTTATGGATTAAGGTAAAGTCTGAGTAGCCTCAAGTTCATAACTTCCCCTATTTTTGATCCTAAAGTTTTCTTGACGTGATTCTTTCTCCTTGTGCATGTTTATTTTCCTATTGAACCGACATGTTTAGGTAGTGTAGATAATGGGTAAATTCATAGTAGTATCATCTATTGGCATATACATTATTGTTAGAGTTGTTTTCAATGTTTTGATAAAAAATTGGGTACCCTCAAAATCTTTGAGGTTGTGAGTATTGACGCATTCATACATTTTTGAGTATCTGGCAATGTTTGTTCTAATATTGTGAAGGTAAGCTGAGACTGAAAGCTTGACCTATGAGTCTATACTTGATTGTGGATGCAATTGCCATATGTGCTGTGAGCTTATTTTGCAGCATTCATGTATCTTGTATGCACCCAGAACTTGCCTTGTTACTCTAAAAGTTGGTTTTGTGATGTGGTGGATATGGAAAGGATCTTAGGCCTTTGTTCTTTGAGTGAAACCACTTTTGGCCTAAAATAACCCACTAGTTAAGTGAGAGAATTCCTTTTCCAAATTTTTGAGCTTATCATGTACACATTCTTTCTTGATACATTTCTAGCTTAACCTTGTCTGATGAAATACCTTGATATTAGCCTTGGTATATCTTTGAAAATGTCAACCTTGATTGAGGCCAAAGGCCTAAGTTGAGGGTGATTGCAATTGGTGGCCCTGGTTTAAGGCATAGATATTGTGTACTTCACCAGAGGCTAAAAGGCTAAGTTGAGGGTGGCCCTTATTGTGGTAAAGTAAAATTAATAAGGTGGTTAGCTAGAAAATCAAGAAAGAAATGAAAAGGCATGAATCAAGTGAAGAAAAAGAAGAAAAGTGTCTTTAATTAAGAAAAAGTAGCAATAATGAGTTTGAAATCAAGGCACAGCTGAAAAAGAGAAAGAAAGCACTCAAGAAAAGTTCAAAGCAAGAGAACAAGGGTCGATTAATGAAAAAAAGGGTTGGATTATGAAAACAAAAAGTGTTGGTAAACATGCTTCAAGGATAGCTTTTAGTCACTACTTGCCCAAAATGTCACACCAAAGCACCTTGAGCCTATGTTACTAGTTTATAAGTCCTAAAGTGATCTAACTCAACTCTATCACCAAGCCATAAGATGAGTAGAGATGCAAGCCTATGGTGTTAGTTAGCATGCATTGAATTTCAATTGTGAGAGTGACAATGCTTCCTCAGTCCCTGAATTCTAAATGCTTTTGCGTGAGTATGAGTGAGTTCTTTCTAGTGAGATTATTTGCACTACTTAAGTAGCATATGACTATACTAGTGATTATGGATGGTTGATGCTCTTTAGCTTGTCAAAGATGGATTGTCAGGTCTCTTATGATGTTCTTGTTTGCTCAATAACTTGGCAACCCTATTTTAAAAGTAGTAGTTGAGTACCTAAACCAAATGAGCTATTGTATATTCCATTGAAATAGCTGCTATTTATTTCTCTTTGTCTGCATAGATTGAGTCGTCGCTTGAGGACAAGCAATAATTCTATGTTGAGGGTATTGATGTGCTATCAAAATACAACACATTTCGTACCTAAAACAAGGGATTTTCTTATAGTCCAAGCAGTACAAAGCAATAATTCTATGTTGAGGGTATTGATGTGCTATCAAAATACAACACATTTCGTACCTAAAACAAGGGATTTTCTTATGTCTTAAAGCGACTTTTTAGTGTTTTGACATATTTTTATTTAATCTTGCAGAAAAGTTAGGTTGGCATGATTTTGAAAAAAAATTGCAGATTTTCCTGAAGTACAGGCCTTATGAGCAAAACTATGAGTCGTAGCTGAAGATACAAGTCGTAGGGTGGTGTCATAGCAGGAATCAGAGACCAAAAATTAGACATCTTCCAAGTGAAGTTCACTCCTACGAGGACATCCTATGAGTCGTAAGACACTCTATGACTCGTATAGGTAGACTCATAACAAGATTCAGAGGGCAAAAATGTTGGACCAAGAAAATTGAAGACCAAGACTACAAGACAAACATACGAGTCATAGCTCAAGTAACGACTCATACTTATGGGTCATACCAGTTCAGTCCAAGATGTCAAGAACCTGATACGAGATCCCGACTATGACTTGTAGGCTAACTTATAAGTCGTAGCTGCGAAATTTATCAGATAATTGCTGTCTTTTCTGCATAATTCCTAAGGTTATTTTGTAAATACTATAAATAGTTTAAGTTAAATTTTGAGAGAGAGTTCGATCAATAGACAATTCTCCATTATACTTTGAAGCTTTTCTTAGGTTTTTAGAGTAGATTATTATTCTCTCTTGGAAAATCCATTTTGGAGATTGTAAATCTTGCCTTGTACTCATTGTTGATCAATCAAGCTTGTGGGTTTGCAACTTATGGTGCCTATTTCCTTCATTGTCATTGGTGAAACTCTCAACTATGTCTATTGTTTGCATATTTGTGTGTTTTATCTTAGCCATGAGTAGCTAAGCACCCACAACTTGGAGTTATGGGAACCATAGGTAGTTGACTTGAGATAACCTAGGTTTTGTGCATGTCTATGATTGAGGCTTTGTATATATTGTCTATTTTCTTTCATGATTAATGTTGTTTGGTGGTGGACAATACCAAACCCCGCCTACTATCACCATCCCGACCATGGTAGTGATAAATAGAAAAAGGAAAGTAGATGATAGGATTCGGTTGATGTATTCCTATCTAATCAACCAAACCTTCCCTTGGTCAGGTTGACTGGGAAAATAGGTAACTTTTAGTTGGCACGCGATGGAAGGCGACCAAGACCCATGGTGAAATTCGACCTGCACCTTCACAAGAGGGCTGGAAGAACCTAAGTTACCGTCCTGCATGCAATTCACTAATTGTAGTTATGTTATCTAGGGTAATCTAGTCAACAAACCATGGGGAACACAATTCCCAAGTTGTCCCCAAAATTGAGTGTTTTCCTGCATTTTAATTAGTATTTATTTTATGTTGTTTTGAATTACAAACCCCCCCCCCATTAAGAAATTGTAGTTATAGATACTAGAAATGATTAGTACTGAAATCTTATAGTCAAGCCCTGTATTCTGTGTGGATTCGACCCTAACCTTGGTTAGGTTAATTACTGATAGCGACTGCTTTCTTATTGGAGCGTGGCCATCATCACACATGTTCACAAATGCCTATAATATAGTTATGTTAACCACATAAAATATGTCATCTCATTTAATTATATACATCCATCCTAATTAAAGTATGCTTGATATTTACTACTTTTTGATATGAGGCTAGTACATATATTTAAAGGAGGTGACATATTTTCTATCCAACATATGTTTATTATTTATTTCAATATTTGTATCTGAAATAATATTAAAATAAATATAGATTGTGTACTCTTATAATGTTAGTTGTGACAACTTAAATAAGTTATAAATTATTTTTTAGTGATTGATCCAATAACTAATGTCAACAAAATATAAGTCAAATTACCATATAATATATTTTATAAGTGAAAGAAGGAACTCGGACAAAAGACATCAAATGAAAGGATAGAACATAATATATATATAAATATATGCAACTCTACTCTATCATACTCTCAAAATGAAATAGGTGCAGATACATCATTACACAATACTCTCTACTCATGATCTATGAAGCCTCTACTAAATAGTCTAGATTGGACCTCAACGATGTGCGGGTTGAAGTCCTCTATCACCTGTATCTACATCATGAAAAGATGTAGGCCTAAATAGACGTTAATACATGGAATATATTGGTATATAAAATAGCTCAAGAAAGTAAAGATCAACTCACTCATCTCGACTCAACGACTCACACTCAACTCAATATATGTAAGGTTTAAAGTAAATCATGCTTTCAAAATAGACTAAGTAGTAATAGGCTTACTTTAAAATATCATGCTCAATCAATGTTTCTCAGGAGTTTCTCTTAATCGAGAACCAATCCCATCACCTTTATTTTGGTGATACACAATGAAGGTGGCATCGTTGCCATGCCCATTCTAAACTTGCCAAGAAAAAGGGTGATCAACTCTCTCATGGTCCATAGTAAATGTCCATTTGCGGGATAAGAGTTACCAGAACAAGTTATATGACTATCCTACACTGATAACGTAGTTCTGTGGGTTAAAATAGGTTTACTCACTCCTTGCTTGGTGCTTGATACTCTTTCCTAGACTAAAACATGCTCAACTCATCAATCAACTTAATCCTCAGTTCTCAATTGATCAACTCAAACTCAACCTAATTTGGTAATCTCATCTTAACTCATCTCAGTTACTTATCAACTCATTCAATCAATGCAATTCATCAAATTCAACTCAAACTCAAACAATCATTTAGACTCACTTAATTTGACTCATTTAAACAAGATAGTCATATATAGTAGTATATATGACTCAATACAATACATTTTTCATACACAATCATACCCAAATTACTCAACTGAGTTACTCAAACTCAAACTCATCTCTGTAACATGTATAGAATTTTATAAAATCATGAAGTTTAGGGTTCATGCTATCAAGTATGAAATACATATGTAAATCTTATAACAATAATCATGCAATCCGGCAATTATCTCATACATCATCATAAGGACTCAAAAGAATTACAAAAAATTTGGTAATTGATTGATAAAAATACAAAACCCTACTCATATTCTCAAAATCTACCCAAGTGAAGGAATGGACGTGTTGTAATGACTCGAATATTGTACGACTTCATCAGAACATGATTTTATTTTTGGACAAAATTTGGACCAAGTGTCATCTCAAGGGAGACTACACAGCCCGTGTGAGGTCACATAGACCGAGTGGCCTATAGAGGTACGACACTTGGTCTTAATTTTTAGGAGTGTGGCCTTGGTGTGGAGTTTTGAGCTAAGTCAGATCACACTTGGACCCCATACGGGCCATGTGACACTTCACAGACTGTATGGAGGGTCGTGTGAATGGTCTTAGGCATGAAATGACTATTTTTTGCCTAAGTGTAGTCACACAGCTCGTGCGACTTGATACAGGCTGTATGGCCTTACATGGAGTTGATTTCGTAAAATTTTTCTAAGTATGGGATCTTCAACCTCAAGCTAGGTTCACTCTTAAGACATCCATTCAAGGTCATTTATGTTATTTAAGGTCATCATAGGTATCCTACATCAAGTCAAGTTCAAAGGCATTCCGTTGGCTAAGTTTTTCAGAAGTACCGATAGAAGGGTCAACTTTAAATGGTCATATCACTTATCACAAAATCAACTGGGTGGCCTATAACCTACCAATTAAAGCTCTTTGAATTATCTTTTCAACGCACTTGATTTCACTTCATTTCAAGTTTGGAGCAAGAAGTTATGACCTTTTTCGTAAATCCTGTCTGGGCTAGATATGAGGCTTTACGACCCGTGAAGCGAGGCGTGAGATGTTGTAGGTAAAATTTAAAGGGATGTTTTATTGAGGTACTTTTGATATTTTTAACCATCCCCAGGTCTTTTTAGGACCTTTAAACCCTCCCCCCTTTATATTCCTAAACCTCTTCTACACTAATTCCAAAACCCTTATTCAAGACTAATTAACTCAAGTCACTCTAGAATCTATTCCAAGGAACTCTTGAAGATTTTCAACTTGGGAGCAAGAGTACTCAATTCTTCTTCAAATTCTTTTGAGTTTCTTCATCTTGGTGGAGGTATGTGAGTTTTGATCCTTGACTCCTTTCAATCAAGGAGACCCAAATTATTTTCAAGAAATCTACAAGAATTAGCTCACTTTAAAATTTGGGGTTTTAAATATTATGATTCCGTAAATTCCAATAATGAATGGGTTATGTTTATCTTTTGATTTTAAGATGATCTAAGCTTTAAATTATTGAATTTCATCATTTTTATGAACCTATGAATATGCATGGTCTCTTTAAGGCTTTGATCTAAGCATGGTGATTTGTATTATAGTTTACATATGGATTTGGTTATGATTTTACTTTAATTCCATATTGTACTATTGATTTTAGATTGAATCTTAATTATCCATGCCTTTTTCACACCATTCATGACATTTGCATTCATGACATTGCATTATTATGGAATTATGAAGTAGGTCGTTAAACCCAATTACGTTCTATGATATGATTTTGATAAGATATTAAGTATGACAAGAATGTGATCACATATATATTATAATTATGGATCTTGGAGCATTTTGGGTGCTTGAACCATTTTGTATATATGAATGAGCTATTCCTATGCATGAGTATCATGACTATGAGCTATGATTTGGCAATTGAGCCTAATTATGGAAGTATGAGAAATATGTTTGGTTTTTTTTGAACCTAAAGGTGCATTGAAATGATTTGAAATGACTATTGCATCTCCACTTTGACAGCATGTATATATATATATTATAAGTATTATTGTGGGATGATGATGACTTAGCATTGATGGATTGAGAAAATGCGCTGTTTCCTTGAACTATGTGCCTAGCATAGGTTTCTTTCTGAAATGGGGATGCCTATAAGGAAAGTTGTCTCCAAAATGGGGATGTCTATAAGGAGAAGAAATGATATGATATGATATGTAATATGTGAAAATCCTATCCGAAATGGGGACGCCGTAAGGAAGGTTGCTTCAAACAAAATGGAGATGCTCGTAAGGTGAAGTATGATTTACCTTTGGAAAGTAGTAGACCACCTCTTTACCAACGAGGGAATTTCATTGGGATTTCAAGTAATAGCTCGCTTGGTCTTACTTATATCGGTTGAGGTCACATCCCCACTATATATGAACATCATTTGCATTTCATCCATCATGAATTTCATAGCATCTTGTTATATTACTTTTCTTGTTATATATATTTCTTTCTATATTATATGCCCTTGTCATCTAACAATGTATGCAGGTTCTGGTAAATTACATGCATTGCACCCCACATACTTAGTACATTAAATAAATTTCATAAAAGAATACATATCCTCTTGATGTTGAAGCTTGCGATGGAATAGATTTTCCATAATCATCGCAACTTCGGTTTGTATTCATCATTTTGCAGAAATTAAAATACTTCAAAAAGAGTAATAAATGGTAACTAAATATAATTCAAATTCTACAGGAACACTCCATAATTTTTTGTTGCAGTTTTTCTTTCTCAAAAGGTGAAGTTATTTTTCAAAATTGGTTGGTTTACTCTTAAAATTGTTTCCTTAAATAAAGGACTCAAAATTCGGTTTTTTCTTCCTAATATTTAGGAATCAGTACATGTGAGTTTATATTATATATATATACATACATATACATACATACATACATATATATATATATATATATATATATATAAAAAATTGCTATAAATAATCATGATAATTATTTATAGAAACTGGGTTTAAAA
>DF359155.1:164647-177688 GCA_000787875.1 Solanum virginianum
ATATAAAAAATATATATATTTTAATATATATATATATATATATATATATATATATATATATATATATATTTATATATATATCACTTTGTTTCACCTCATTTCGAGTTCGGATGAAGGATTTATGCCCATTTTCGAAAAACTCGACCGTACAAAAATGCAATTTCCAGTGAGCAGTCCGTTTCGATCCTATTTTTTTCTTGACTTCAGTTTTAAGTCTTGGTCCTACGGGTTCCCAGACTTGAAATTACCTATACTTAGCCTTATTTCACCCTCATATCATCCTCAACATTCCCGAATATTCACCAAAACATGTAGTCAAATATTTACTCCTAAATTCAAGTCCCAAAACTCAAGACCAATATCAAGGATTTGTTGAAGGATCTCACTGAAGCTTCAAATCGCCATTAAAGTCTTCTTCAAGAACTTCACAAAAGCTAAGATATGTGGTGTTGAAACATTGGGTCCTTCCACCCATGTTGCCTAAACCCTCTTTTACTTAATAATGCATGATTTAAAATTGATTTTACATGTGGCTCTTGTATATTGAGAAATTTACTGCACAGTGATTTATGTTCATGAAAGTATCATTGTTTTAACATGTTTTGAACTCTAAATCTTGGATCTAATGTTGGATTTGATGAAGGATTTTGATGTGAATGTCTTGGGGGTATTGCAAGATGTTGATTAATGGTTTTACCACTGATTTTCTTGCATGATTTCATCTCTAAATTTAATGGTCGTTTACCCACATTGCACACCCGCAAAGTGTTTGATAAAATATCCGATTAGGGTTTCTTGAGGAATTGAAGGTCCAAAGCATGAGATATGATATGAATGATGTTATGATGATTAAATCAGCATGAGATATAATATAAATGAGGTATAATGAGGAGATGAGCTTATGTATATGATTATTCCTACATGATCTATTGCAGTAGAGGTTATGATAAATCCTATATAAAGTGTTGCATTAAACCACACTCGATCCAAGGGAGACAAGAGCACAGGTAACCTAGAAAGGGGTTCATACTCATCCACCTCGGTGATAGGGCGGCATAATCACCAACCTAGATGGGGGATCATACTCATCCACCTCGGTGATAAAGCGGCATAATCATCAACCTAGATGGGGGTTCATACTCATCCACCTCGGTGATAGTGCGGCATAATCACCAACCTAGATGGGGGTTCATACCCATCCACCCAAGTGATGGGGCGGCATCATCACTAACCTCATAGGATCATACCTTGGAAATCTAGTTTGGTCTCTTCTACACATATGATATTCTATATGAGTATGGGTTACTAAAGCATGTTTTACTTATGCATTGACCATGCATGTCATATTGTTATATCATCCCTATTGCCTATCATTATGCATTTTGGATTATGATGCCTATCTATTGTTGCATTGCATCCCACATATTTAGTACATTCAAATGTACTAATGCATACTCTTGCCTACATGATATCACTATGTAAGGACCGAAGCTCCCATTGATTCTTCTAGTGGCTAGATAGATTGTTCAAGTTAGCCTTTGGTGAGTCCTCCATTCTGAGGACAAGGACTATTCTCTTGCACTGTGTATTAAGATTCTCTAAAATTTATTGTATACTTATGACTATGAGGGTGAGCCCGGTTGTATGTCTTGGATGCCACCATTATCTATGTAATAGAGGTNATAATCACCAACCTAGATGGGGGTTCATACTCATCCACCTAAGTGATAGGGCGGCATCATCACAAACCCCAAGGGGTTCATACCTTGGAAATCTAGCTTGGTCTCTTCTACACATATGATATTCTATATGAGTATGGGTTACTAAAGCATCTTTTACTTATGCATTGATCATGCATGTTATATTGCTATATCATGCCTATTGCCTATTGTTATGCATATTGATTATGAAGCTTATCTCTTATTGCATTGCATCCCGCATAATTAGTACATTCAAACATACTAACGCATACTTTTGCGTACATGATATCACTATGTAGGGATCGAAGCTACTATTGATTCTTCTTGTGGCTAGATGGATTGTTCAAGTTAGCCTTTGGTGAGTAGTCATTCTTAATATTTTAATTTAAAATTTTAATTACATTAGTACATTCAAACATACTAACGCATACTTTTGCGTACATGATATCACTATGTAGGGATCGAAGCTACTATTGATTCTTCTTGTGGCTAGATGGATTGTTCAAGTTAGCCTTTGGTGAGTCCTCCATTCCGATGACAAGGACTATTCTCTTACACTATGTATTAAGATTCTCTTTACTTTATCGTATAATTATGACTATGAGGTGAGCCTGGTTGTATGTGTTCTCCCCGCCATTATCTATGTAGTAGAGGTGTTGTTGGATAGAGCTATATATTTATGTTATGAGTTGACTCTATTATCTTTTGACTCTATGTTATGAAAAGTTCTCCCTTAGTCCTTTTTGCCTTTATTTCCATTCTTCAAATTTCATTACTTACTTCTGTGACCAAGGATGTGTAATGATATGCTATGAAGCTTGTTTGGGATTCCATCGGGTTCCCCATTTGCCGGTCACGTCTAAGCCCTAGGCTTGGGTCGTGATAGTATGACTTATCTTCTTTATTCTGCTTAGTTTGGCTAGGTTTAGGACCTGCTGACTTAGCCTACTTACTCAGATGCTCCTCTCCATCCCCCTTCTTATTCTCTTTAAGTTATTGAGCATACACCATGAGTCTAGAGATGTCCATGCCTGGGATCAGCAGAGTTGCCTTATAGTCCTTCTTCACATGCTTGCCTAAGCTAGACATAAACTTCCTCATCCTTTCCGTCATATCTTGGACCATCTCCGGAGCATACCTGGATAGTTGAATGAACTTGAAATTGTATTGTTTGACAGTCATCTCCTTTTGCTTCAGATTCATTAACTCCTCAATCTTGGCCTCCCTCAACTCTTAGGGAAAGAAGTGGTAAAGAAAGGCACCCTCAAACTCACATCACTCGGCGGGCTCAGCATCCTCACCTCGACCCTCTTCCAACTAGTTATACCATATATTCATTACATTCTTAAGATGATACGAGGCAAATTCAACTCCTTCAATCTCAGTCGCATGCATAGCCTTCAACATCTTCTACCTCTCATTAATGCATTTTTGGGGTCCTCCTCAACCTTGGACCCTATAAAGACTAGCGAGTTCATCCTCAGAAAGTCCTTAGGTTTGGTGGAGGCAGATGGCTCCTAGTAGCTAGAACTAGGAGCCTGTGAACCTTAACTCCCACTCTGTATGGCTACCAATTGGGTTTGCACAGTAATAGTTCCCCTGAAATCAGCCTCTATGGTAGGAGCATGTAGAGCAGTACATACCTATGGATCTCCCGCGGTCCTAGAAGGTCAACCTAGGCCTTTTGTCTCCATCAGGGTAGGCACTTCTCATGGGGGATTCTCAGCATTTCTAGCTGACGTATCTCTTTGGGTGGCTGTACACTTAGGACGCATGATCTGCAAGTGCGTAATACACGAATTAGAAAAGAGTTTTATAGAGTTAAACTCTATCGCACGAACTTAGAACACAAGAAAGTCTAACCCTTCCTAATGTCCCATAGCTTCCTGTTTATAAAGTGTGGTGCACAACACACCCATAAAAAAACTCTACTAGACAGGGCTTTATAGGCTCTCGAGGACATTTGAACTCTGTGCTATGATACCAAGTTTGTCACGCCCCAGGCCGATACCCTCGCTGTGGCCGGAACTTGAAGAACTATTGTTGATTCCCAAAGATAACCTCTTGGCCTCATCGTCACATCTTAATCAATAATGGAAGAATACTCAAATAAAAGATTAAATAAATGATAAAGCTATTATCAAATAATCTCCCAAAACCAAGATTTGAAAATAAAATACTCAATGATACTCTAATCAATGTCTACGAAGCCTCTTACTCTAAACATCTAGATGGTACCATGATAACCAATGGCTATCCAACTTAGAGAAAATAGAAATAACTTGTAAAACAAATGAAAGGCTCCTCCGAATGGCAAAGAGGGCATACCAACTCTTGCAACAAGGAAACTGAACCTCAATAATGCTCATACTAAAGTCCTCTATCACATGTATCTGCATCATTAACGATGCCGGCCCGAATGGGCGTCAATATATGGAATTGACTGGTATGTAAAATAGCTCAAGAAATGATAAGGCTTAGACTCAAATTAATTGACTCAACTTATTCACCTCATAACTCAACTCAGATAAATGATGCAAGTTTAAAGTTTAAAAATCATTCTTTAGGATTAGACTAAATGTTTAATGCAACTCGATTCAAAAATCATAATATGCTAAATCAAATGTTGCTTGGAAGTTTCTCTAACCGACACAACTCTCCACCCCCATGAGTTTTGATGATATACAATAAAGCGAATGACGTTGTCACACCATCTTAAACTTGCTAAGGTAATGGACGTCAACCTCTTCCTCGCTCTCGGATCCTAAGAGAGTTTCCATCTATTGGGACATGGGCTATTAGAGTTAAATGCACGAGTATCCTACACTAGTAATATAGTTCTGGGTGTTTACTCTCACCCAACTTAGTGCTCAATACTCCTTCCAAGACTAAAGTTTGCTCATAAACATCAACTCAAACTCATCTCAAATAGCTAAACTCAACTTTATCAAATAACTCAGCAACTCAGGATTAGCAATAAATGCAATACAACTTATGACTCGAACTCACATCGTGCAAGACTCTCACTATTATGGTAAGTTAATATCATATCAATCATGGTCAACACACAAGACATATTAGGTGTTCATCACGTGCATATATGAAACAAGAAAATGTACTCCTCAGGCTCAACTTACTAAGCTCAAAAAATTAGATTCATAATCTCAACTCAGTCATCATGCAAGGAAACTAATGAGTTATAGGGCTAGGATATCAAGCATACAATTAATATTCCTATTTCATGGTTATAACAATACAACTCATCAATTTACTCAAGAATATTCATGAAGACTCACACAAGTATATCAACTTAGAACTTAAAATTCACAGTATTTGCATTATTCAATTATTACTCGGAAACTCAACTCAAGTAGATGAAGGGGCGCATGACTAAACTCAATCCAATACTTTAGATAGCCTTAAATAATTGGAATGAAGGATGACACTAATCTCCTCACGAATTTGACCTCAACCTCAAGAAACCTATCTTTCTTCTCTTCTTCTCTCAAGAACTATAATTCAAGTTGTGTATAAGAGGCTTTAGAATTTTTTTCAGAAACCCTTTTTCAACTAAAATGAACCTATTTGATCATGTTTTAAGTTTAGGAAGAGTAGGGAAAAGTTTTGAATGCCCCTCACAAAATTGAAACAAAGAAGTTCGTCTTAGAGAGGCATAGTCTGTGAGGCGGACTGGGTGTCTTTGAGATGGTTGTCACCAAAAATTTTCTGATCGAGTTTTTCAATCCCGTAGAAAATACTGTGACCAAGTTTAAGTGTAAGTACTAATTAGGTGCACATCGCACACCTATTACACGCTTTCACTAAAAATCATATTCGTGATAAATGATTATTTTTTGATTTGGTTGCCCTAAAAATCAACCGAGCTCACACAATATTTTGTACTGATCTCATTTGTAGCCTTGTATTTATCATTGGCTTTTGGGAAGACGTATTATGCGAATAGCTCTCTTCTAGGATATTTTGGTAATTTTATCGAGTGTTATATCCAGTAAATAGCCTTAGAGTGCAATTCTAATGGTTTCATTAGCTCCATAATGATTGAATTAGGCTAAGCATATATCTGGTGTAATTATATCAGGGATCACAAATTTGGCCACCGAAACGATTAATAGTTTACCTAGTCAACGTGCAACACCCTAGAATTTTTGAGAGTGAAATAGGTCCTCTAACCTGGTTCCATAAGAGGGTTTATGAGCAGTAGTCTGAAGTATAGCCTATAGACTAGGTCCTAAAAGGTGTTCCAGAGTTGAAGATGCCATGACCCAAGCCCAAGGACTAGATGTGACACGGCAAATGAGAACCCGAAGGGACCCCAAGCAAGCCTCTTAGCATATCATATACACATCCTTGGTCGTGGAAGCAAAGTAAACAATAACAAGAATATAAAAAATGGAAAAGGGACTAGTATAAAACATAGAATATCCAAGAGTCAAGATCATAACATAATTACATCAAGTTTCCAACAACACTTCTAGCATAGATTGGGTTGCGGCCAAGATACTTTCTGGGCTCACCCTCATATTACCAAATGTTCAACATAAGAGATAAAAAAAAGCAAGAGTAGCAAAGCTAGTGTCCCCAAACTAGAGGACTCACTAAAAGCTTATCTTCCAAAGAATTGAGCTAGCCACGTGGAGGATGATCGAGAGAATATAGGCATAGATATGTGTTAGTGCATTGGAATGTACTAAGTATGTAAGACGCAATGCAACAAATGATAGTCAACATAATCAAAATGCATAAGCATAAGCAATAGATATGTACTATACAATATGGCATGCATGATCAATGCTTGAAATAAAACATGCTTATATAGAACATATTATATGTGTAGGAAGGGCAAATCATCATAGACCAAGTAAACTATTACTTGGAATTTAAGGCATGTTACCCCCTTGTAAGATAATTGAGGTATCTACCCCTCAACATGGTAGTACGGGGCATGTCACCCACCGATAAGGTGGTCAAGGTATATAACGCTCAACGTGGTAGTATGGGCATGTCACCCCTTGACAAGGTGGTTAAAGTACATACCCCTCAACAAGGTAGTATGGGCATGTCACCCCCCGACAAGGTGGTCAAGGCATGTCACCCCCTCATAAGGTGGTTGGGTATGTCGCCCCCGACTAGGTGTGGTCAACTTACAACACTATAGATACTGCTCATGTATTCAATACATACATACATCCCTTTTAATCATCATAAAGTCATTTGACTGATAAGCCATGCAATAGATCATCAAAAACATAAGAATCCTTAACAATACATTTTATCAAACACTTGGTAGGTATGTAATGCTAGTTAAAGATCATCCAATTCAAGAGTGAAATCATGTGGGAAAACTCAGGATAAATAAACCACCAACACATAGTAAAACCCTCATGCAATATAGTATGAATCCCTTCATCCAATCTCATTATAGATCATAGATTCATAGCTCAAAATAAGCTTAAATAGTCAACATTTCATGAAACCCCAACATAGTTCATAATCAAATTTATAATAAGAGATACTTACAGATAATCAAACTTGAAAACATCCGATTTACATAAAAAGGAGGATTGGCCACCAGGGGTAAAAAGACCCAATGGTTGAAACCCACACACCTCAACTTTGGGGATTTTCTTGAAGAAGATTTGAATGAGAACTTGAAGTTTGAATGAAATTCTTGAGATCCGAAAATGATTTGGGATACTTAAATTTGGATGAAATATTTGGCTAAGTATTAGAGAGGGTTTTGGGTGTGTCTTGAATGTTATAGAGTTGAAAAATGGCTATGTATAGGTGTTTTTATGAATAGGAGGGCATGGGGCCATGAACATCAATTTCAAAAATCTCAACATGAATGTCAAAAATAACCATAAACTTGTCAACATAAATATGAATGCATGCAATGACATGAGGGTTGAGATTTAAGACTTAAAATTATATAAAGGAACTTAAATTAGTACCTTAGGCTTGATTAGAGTGGAAGAGATATGGATATCACTTTCTCATGTCCGCCTCGGCTTCCTATATGACACATTCAACTTGTTGGTTTCTCCAAAGAACCTTGATGGAAGCAACATCTTTGTTTCTCAACAGCTTGACTTGTCTATCAAAGAATTATACTGAAACCTCTTCATAAGTCAAATTATTTTCTACCACACCCACAATATCAAAAGGTACAATAGCACTTAGGTCACCCACACACTTTCTCAACATAGATACATGAAATACCAGATGAACCATATTCATATCATTGGGCAACTTCAAATCATAGGCCACCTTACCAATTCTTCTCAACAATATATAAGGACCCTTTAATCTTGGACTCAATTTACCCTTCTTACAAAATCGGAAAACCATCTAACCGGGGATTTACAATGTCTACCACAGAGAGCCTCCAAAGGAGCTATACCAATGCTTGAATGATAGATATTGTTGAAAGAAAACTCAATGAGCGGACAATGTTCATCCCAACTACCCATAAACTCCAAAACACAAGCTTTAAGTATATCCTCAAGGGTTTGGATAGTTCTTTCGGATTAGCCATCATTTGAAGGTGAAAGGTCATGCTAAGCTTAACCTTGGTAGCAAGACCTCTTTTGAAATACCTCTAAAAGTAAAAAGTGTATTGAGTACCATGATCCAATATGATATACAAAGGAACCCCATGCAATCTCACCAACTCATGAATATACAATTTGGCATAATCTTCAGCACCATAAGTAGTTTTGACTGATAGGAAATGAGTCGACTTTGTCATTCTATCAACCACAACCCAAATAGATTCAAAATGCTTTCTAGTATTAGGTAACCCAACCACAAAATCCATATTAATTTCCTCCCACTTTTAAGTAGGAATATCTATGTCTTGGGCTAGGCAACCCGACATTTGATGTTCAGGTTTTACTTATTAGCAATTGTGACATCCGGATATGAACTTGGCAATGACTTTCTTCATACCACCCCACTAAAACACCTCCCTCAAATCTCTATACATCTTTGTAGAATCGGGGTGAATAGAATAGGAAGAATTATAAGCCTCATCTAGAATTTTCTTTCTCAAGTCATCAACACTAGGCACACATAATCTACCTTGGTACCTAAGGGTACCATCTCCCCCTTGGGAGAAAACCTCTACTTTACCTTCTCTCACCAAGGCCTTCAACTCTAGCAAGGCGGGGTCAAGATCTTGTTTTGTCTTTACCTCCTCAATCACCTTGGGAGAAAACCTCTACTTTACCTTCTCTCACCAAGGCCTACAACTCTAGCAAGGTGGGGTCAAGATCTTGTTTTGACTTTACCTCCTTAATCAATGAATACTTATAACCTTCAACAACCAGTACACCACCATTATCCACTTCTTCCAACCTAACCCCCAATCTAGTCAACCGATGAACCTCTCTATCCACCTCTTTGCTACCATCATCAATATTTGCTACGCTACCCATAGACACCCTACTTAGAGTATCAACCACAATATTAGCTTTGTCGGGGTGATAATACATACTCACATCATAATCTTAAAGTAGCTCTAAGCACCTTCTTTCTCTTAAGTTAAGATCTTTTTGGGTGAACACATATTGGAGACTTTTATCATCGATGAACACATCAACATGAACCCTATAAAAGTGATGACGCTAAATTTTCAAAGTAAATACCATGACTGCCAATTCAAGATCATAGGTAGAATACTTCTTTTCATGCACCTTAAGTTATCTAGAGGCATATGCTATCACCATACTATTTTACATCAAAACACGACCCAAACTAATTCTTGAGGCATCACAATACAGAACAATCCCTTCTATCCCTTATGGTTGTGACAAGATAGGAGTGAAGACAAGCTTATCTTTCAAGGTTTGGAAACTCTTCTCATACTCATTGGTCCGCACAAATTTTGCCTTCTTTTATGTCAACTTATTCATGAGAGAAGCAATAGAGGAGAACCTATTCATAGCTTTGCCTTCTTTGGATCCTTGACTGACTTTTGCTTATTTGGTCTCCTCACTATCCTCCCTCTAGTCGATTTCATAGATGATTCTTTTCATGAACTTGTCTTGTTATGTCTCTACCTAGTCACAAGAATCTAACCTTCATCATTATCTCTATTAATCTGGAATTTGTTTGGCTCTAATGACTTCTCTTTTTTAGAGGTGTATATTTGGACTGGGTCAAGTGAGCTAAAAGTGATGGAGATTTGGTTAGAACTTGCTATTTCATTATCAAGGACAATCTTATGCTATTTTATTATCAAGGACAATCTTCTCTTCCCTAGCTAATTGGATGACTTTGTCCTTAAAGACAAAACACTTTTCGAGAGGATGACCCAAAAGTCTATGATATTTGTAATAGTTTGGGCTGGCAATCTTTCCAGCTTCATCATGCAATTTCATCTCTATCAACTCAATGAGCTTCAACTCAACCAATTCATCAAATATTTGAGAGACATCTGAAACCAAAAAGGGGTATTCTTTTTGTTGTATCTCCCTTAAAGCCAACTTCTGATTTGGACTCGCTTGAAAAGTTGTTTTCATAGTCTGCATCTTGCTTCCCTTTGTAGTGAACTTCACATATGATGCACTTACATTCATGGATTCCTTGTTTTCATTATTGGGTAAAATTTTTTTCCATCTCTTGGGTTCTTGTTTATCCTTTCCTTTGTGAGGATAATGGACATACATCATATCATTTCTTGTAAAAGAAATGCTTGACTCCATGATATGAGCTCAAGTAGCTGGATCTTCAAAGGACTTTGGTTTGATTCCTGGTAAGATGTAGTGAAGCCCTAGTGTATTCCTTGGTTGCACATTTCAATAGCAGAAGCTTCACTAAGTCCATCTTTTCAATTTAGGCTCGCGTTCTTCCATTGATTTATAAAATCAATGACTGGTTTATCCTTCCTTTTGCAAGTATTCATGAGTTTTACCATGATCACCGTGCGCCTTGTGCTATAGAAGTGACTGAGAAACTCATGCTCTAGTTGCTCCCAACTAGCAATTGATTGATGCTTAAGATCGATGTAATAGTCTAAGGCATTTCCTTTCAAGTTGTGGATGAACTACTTGAAAAGATAGTCTCTATTGGTCCTAACATTATTACATATATCCACAAAGTGTGAACATGTTGCTTCAGATTTCTTTTGCTCCCAAAATGTTGAAGTTTTGGAGATTGACACCCAGCAGGCATTTTAAGGCTATTACTCATCGTAGTGTAAGGCTTGGCATATAGATCATTCCCTATCTAGTAAGCCATTTACCCTAATCCATCAACTTATAGATGCGAGACCAATGGTGTTGCACATGCTTGGTAAATCTTTCAATCATCTTTGCCAGATTTGTAAGTTTTCCTCCATGCATAAAGCATTAGTTATCATTACTTATTTGACAATTGGAGGCATTGAAGAGTAGTATAGGTTATCGTGAATGTTGATCTTCAAAGGGCTCACATTATGCGATGATCATAGAGAAGACTCATTAAATGAGTTATGGTCCTTCTTTGCAGTAGAGTTCTTGGAACTAGAGACCTTAAGTAAAGCTAAAGTCTTCTTGATCTATTAAGCAACACTACTTCCTCCTTCTGAAACATTTTAAGTTCCTTGTTCCCTTTGGGGTTGAAGATCCAAAATCAGGAGTCTCTGTGGATGACAGTCATAGTGCTTACTGTCCTATCATGGTAAATTTGCTGCTACAACTTCTCTGACACTTCCAAATATAGCACCAAGAATTTCCTCTAAGTTGATATGGAGATTAGAAGCCATTACAAGATTTTTTGAGCTTGAAAAGTTTTCAATGAGAGGTAGAGATTCTCCAATTGGGCGTGCAAGAATTTGTATGACAATAAAATTCATGTCGAGAAAATAATAATCAAGGAAAGAAAAATATTACAACAATCATAGTATTTTATTTCAAGATGTGAGTTCTAGATTCTCTATGAATCCTCTGATTCACCTTTTCAAATATAAATTCAAGGAATCTTTAGCTTAATCTTGAATTATGTAAAACTTGATGGTTTTATCTTGACTTGTACTTGAATTCTAGGGCTTTTAGGCTTGATCTTGAATCTTGCTCTTGATTTATGGATTTGATGAAATTGATATGGACTTAAATTAGAACTTGATCTAGACTAGTACTTTAATCCAAGGGTTTTTGGGCTTTGTCTTGAATTAGTGGTCTTGATCTTGATGATTTCTTGAACTTGAATGCTTGATTTCTTGAATTCTTGAACTTTTTGCTTGTTGAGAAATCTGCAGTGTTTGATCCATGAGCTCTTTCTAGCTTCTTATTAGGATTCTTGTATGTTAATTCTGAATTATGAGGACCCCTATATCATCCAACACGTGACATCAAGTGGCCTCTTGGATGACATGATATTGGGCCTAGTAAAGTGGGTCATTTTAATAGCTCAAATAAATGAATTTCGGCTATTATTAGATTTAAATAATTAACCCAATCATATTAATCCTCAATATTTATTTTGGACTAATATATTTTGTAATTAATATAATTTGAATCATTTTATGAAACTAGATTTATCGCACGTAGTTTGAACATGGTAGCATCATATTGAGTTACCTACAACTGCAAAACAATATCTATACTATATTTGTCATAGTATATAAATGGAATTGTACACATATACCATTTTACCTAATTTAGCTCTAGTATCCTTGTATTGCTGAAGATGTTGAAATAGAAAAGATAGATAATGCAGTACAAGAACTATAGGAATTCCAATAGAGTGACTGCCACAAACAAAATCCGCTTCAAACCATGAAATGGTAGGAACCTGTAGATGAACCATTATATAAACTAAATGCTCCAAATTTGAAAATACTTATGCATTGAAGTTATATAATATATCAACCAGGAAGAAGTCAACCAAAGCTATTGCCTACAATGGGAAAACTATCTTTCAACGTGTTCTTAGCATAAAGTAGCGAGATGATAAATAGAAAATATGAAAGGAAAACATCAGAGCTATGGAAAAAATAGCATATAGGAGCACTAGGTGTGAAGCAGCCAATGAAACTTTCCCATTTGAGATTTGAGTAGAAATAGAGTTAGGCTCTTGGCTCCTTTATACCTTTTCCTTTGATAATAATTTCCCAAGTCTGAATTTATCATCTATGCTATTAGATTTTAATTAATATAACCTAGAATATTAACATTGACTTACATTTCTAGATCATATTATTTTTCAATACTCCTTGGTCTAAAGGAATAAAAAAAGCAGTCAAACTCAAAGGATCATTCAGTTTTTCTACTTCTACTTTGTTCTGTCATCCCTCTCCACTCGACTCTGCTAACATGATGGGATTTTCTTGTGAAATTTA
>DF359155.1:181878-208350 GCA_000787875.1 Solanum virginianum
GATTGTTTTAGCATGTTTTGAGCTCTAAATCTTGGATCTAATGTTGGATTTGATAAGGGGTTTTGATGTGTATGTCTTGAGGGTGTTGCAAGGTGTTAACTGATGGTTTTGCTACAGATTTACTTGCATAATTTTACTTATAAATTGCATGGTCTCTTACCCCCATTACTCACCCACCAAGTGTTCAATAAAATTTTCGGCTATGGTTTATTGAGGAATTGAAGGTCCAATGCATATCTTATGAGTTAAATAGTATTATGATGATTATATGATGATGAGATGATGATGGAATGATGATGAAACAATGGTATGCATATGATATATAATGATGAGAGGAAATGTAGGTAAATGATGACCTTGTCATGATGAAAGTATGTTATATATGTGTTGAATTCATGAAAAGTATCTAAGATGTTGCAAGTCAATCACCTTATTGAAGGGGTATCAAGCCTCAATCACCTTATTGAGAAGTTGCCAAGTCTCAATCACCTTGTTGAGAGGGTTCCAAGTCTTAATCACCTTGTTGTGGGGGTATCAAGCCTCAATCACCTAATTGAGAGGGTGCCAAGTCTCAATCACTTTATTGAGAGGGTTTCAAGTCTCAATCACCTTGTTGAGGGGGTACCAAGCCTCAACCACCTTGACTAGGGGGTATGAAGCCTCAGGTGCCTTGTTGAGGGGGTACCAAGCATCAATCACCTTGATGAGGGGGTATCAAGCCTCGGGTCCCTTGTTGAGGGGGGTATCAAGCCTCAATCACCGCTCAAGAAATGATGTGCCTTAGAGTTGGGAAGTAGTTCATTTGGTCTATTCTTCACTAATGATATCCTATATGAGTATGAGTTACTTAAGCATGTTTTACTTATGCATTCATCATACATGTCATATTGCTATATCATGCCTATTGTCTATTGTTATGAATTTTGATTATATTGCCTATCTCTTGTTGCATTGCATCCTATATACTTAGTACATTCAAACATACTAACGCATACTCTATGCCTACATGTTGTCACCATGTATGAATGGGAGCTCCATTTGATCATCATCCTCCTCCATGTGGCTAGTGATATCCAATCAAGCTAGTTGGTGAGTCCTTATGTTCGGGGGCAATATCTATGTTCTTTTGCTATGTATTTAAGACTGTCTTTCTTTTTTGGGTGTACTTGCCTATGAGGGTGAGCCTGGTTGCTTGTCTTGGCCCCCGCTAAGTTCTATGTTAGAGGTGTTGTTGGACAAAAATATGTATTATGCTTGAGCTTTGATTCACTTATGATATCCAAGCTATTTAATTATGATTCTCTCTCGCTGTAGTCCCAATTTCCCTTGTTTATGTTTCTTATGTTGTTTTGTCTTGCTTTCGCGGTCAAGGATGTGTGATGATATGCTTTGAGGCTTGTTTGGGGTTCCTTCGGGTTCCCCATTTGCCGATCACGTCTAGGCCCTAGGCTTGGGTGGTGAAAAATGCATACTCTATGCCTACATGATATTACCATGTAGGGACCGGAGCTCCTTTTGATCATCCTCCTCCACATGGCTAGTTCGGTACTTCAAAGAATATTACCATGTAGGGACCGGAGCTCCTTTTGATCATCCTCCTCCACATGGCTAGTTCGGTACTTCGAAGAAAGCTTTAGTGAGTCCTCAACTCCGAGAACAATATCTATATTACTTATGCTATGTTGAAGCTTTTTTTATGTTGAACACTTGTTATCATGAGGGTGAGCCCAGGAAGTGTCTTGGCCTGCGCTCCATTCTAAAGTAGAGGGGTTGTTGGATGCTAAGTTTTGAACACTTGTTATCATGAGGGTGAGCCCAGGAAGTGTCTTGGCCTGCGCTCCATTCTAAAGTAGAGGTGTTGTTGGATGCTAAGTTTGTATATGCCTTTGAGCTTGGGTCTTCTTATATTTTTATGTTTATAAAAGACTTCCCTTAGTCCCGGTTCCCTTTTTATACTTGACTCTTGTAGATATGTATTTTCATTTCTGCAACCAAGGATGTGTACAAGATATGCTAAGAGGCTTGTTTGGATTGTCTTCGGACTTCCCATTTGTCTTGTTGTGTCACGTCTAGGCCCTAGGCTTGGGTCGTGATAGGATTATAGATCGAGAATGGCTCTCTCAAAATTTCGGAACTCAAACCAAACTCAATATCCAAGAGATGAGTCAAAAAAGATAAATTTGCACCCGAATCAAGCAAAGCATGTGCATCAAAATCAAAGACTTTTAACATACCAATCACCAGATCGGAGTCCCCTCCATCTCATGCCATGCATGCTAGGTGTAGAATTTGTTGTCTAGAGGAGCACCACCCTATTGAGCCTTGGCTGACCTTGATCACCCTGAGCCACTTGGCCTTGGCCTTTCTTAGGAGTATTAGGACAATCAGTAACTTTGTGGCCTGTGTTGCCACACCCAAAGCAAGCATCAACATCCCTCAAGCATCTACCCGGGTGGTTCTTTCCACACCTTTCACACCTAGAATAAGTTGGCCCACCTCCAACTTGTTCCTTGGGAGGAGACACTCTATCATTTGCAACCCTTGGATTTGAGCCTTGGTTTTGTTGGGAACAACCAATACCACCACCACTTCTAGAGTTTGTGAACCACCATCATAATAGGCTCTCTTGGACTCCTTCATTCTCCTCTTTTTTAGCTTCTCCCCTTCAATCAGTTTAGTATATGTTATGAGTCTAGAAATGTCCATCTGCTGAATAATCATAGCAATAGGACATGTGCATTCTTGCACGGGGTCAGCCATTAGCATAGGAACATACTTTGAGAGTTTTGTAAATTTGAGGGCATACTCCCTCATAATCATTCCACCCTATTTGAGGTTGATAAATTCTGTCAGTTTGGCCTCCCTAAGCTCAAGGGGAAAGAAACGGCCCAAAAAAATAAACTTGAATTCTTCCCAACCAACCCTATCATAACCCAACCTTTCAGTCAACTATTGAGTCTACCACACTTGAGTCACTCATTTCAACTAATAAGCAGTCAACTCAACTTTCTCTTCTGAAGACACTCCCATAATAGTTAACACCTTAAAGATCTCATCAATGAATTTTTGGACATCCTCATCATCTTTGAACTATAGAAGGTGAAGTCTCTTACCCTAGCAGCTGGGACATGGGGAGGAAGAATGGCCTGTCTAACCTGGTTGGTCACAACTTAAGCTAGCATGATAACAACAATCTGAAACTCATCTTGGGTAACTGGCTGCCCCATGGATTCTTGAGGAACTTAGTCCTTATTAATTGGGGCCTATCTTGGTATAGGGACTCTTCTTGGAGGCATTATCTGTAAGGACATCAAGGAAATTTGTCAGAGTTAGGAAAACTCAATAAACTTTCTTTAGCATGACATGAACGATAAAGAAGTGAGACATTTCCAAAAATGTTTCATAACCTCCTACTCATAGGTATGGTGCGCTTCACACCTATGAATAGGACTCTACTTGACACGGCATGTTAGACTCCAAGGACCATTTTAAAACATTAGTGCTCTGATACCAAGATTTTCATGATCTAAGCCTAGGCCTTAGGAGTGACATGGTGAATTGGAACCCAAAAGTCACCAAACAAGCCTCATAGCATCCATACACACATCATCAGTTCGGAAGCATAGTTCAAGCATTATTAAGTGATACTAAGGACTAAAGGTATATGACTCAAGCTATGGATAAGGGATATGAGACTCATTGTCACACACTTTCAACATATAAGTCTAAGGGATGAGAATTTGGGACTCAAGCTATAGGGATAGGGAATATGGGACTTGCACATTCAACATCAATAAGCAAATTCTAAGGGGTAGGATCAAATGACCCACGCTATGGTAATAGGGACTCAGGATTTTCATCATCCCATCCCATCATAACATCAACATAACATAAGGCATAAGCATAATGACACATCCCGCCTAAATTTTACTACAAAACAGAGTTCTAGGTCCGTGACAATAGGCTCTACAAGCATCAACATAGCAAGCTCGTACATAGAGTTTACATGACGTCCAACAATGCCTCTAGGTCATAGATAGGACGAGAGCCAAGACATGTCCCGAACTCACCCTCAATGTAAATGACATAAGATAGCCATAAAATAAAGTAGGTATATAGAAGGTGGGTCTTGTCCTTGGAATAAAGAACTTACCACAAACAATTCTCACAAGTCCAATCTAGCCGTGAAGAGGTGGATAAGGATAGACTCCAGTCCGTACATGGTTAGATCATGTAGGTAAAAAGAATGTGTTAGTATGTTTGGATGTACTAAGCGTGTGGGCATGGAATGCTTATGAACATGGTGACTTGCAATTCAATGTTAGATGACAAGGGCACGCGCGCGCGCACACACACATACACACACTCATATATATATATTTATATATATATATATATATATATATATATATATATAAAGAAGTATAGGAATGAATGTCATAATAATATCCCTTAAATCCATGATGCATGAATGAGATAATACTTAAACATAGCGGAGATAGTACCTCAACCGACATATAAGACCATGTGAGCTATTAAATAAAATCTCGATGTTCACTCTACACCGAAAAAAAGGGATCTACTTGCCAAAGGTAGACCATATTCCTCCTTACGGGAATACCACCCATTTCGCAGAAGCAACCTCACTTATGGGAACACCATCCATTTCGAAAAGGATTTTACATGAATATAATCATCATAAAGGGGCATAAACATGAATCTATGTTGGCGCATAGTTATGAGAAGGAGACTTTATATAAGGATCAATCCCTTGGGTTGAGGCCTCACCTCCTATATCATTTGGTGCTAAGTCATCATCTCACGGAAATACATATACATATACATGCTTGAAGTAGGAACATAAGTCTTTTCAAATCATAATCATGCAGACTTATACTTAAAGATCAAATCATACTTAAATCCATGAGTACATACTTAGGAATAGCTCATTCATACTTGAATATGATGGTGAATACTCACCCATAGTTGTTTAAAGTCATATCATAGAAATACTTGTCTTGAAATCATAGTCATAGTCATAAGTGGGTATCAACCCACATCATAAAACTAATGAAAAAAATTCTTGTTCATGTATGCATATGTCACGAGGAATGAGAGAATAGCATGGGTACTTGAGATTCATAATCAAAGCATCATAATAAAATGAAATCATACTTAATCCATGAAGAAATCAACAATTGAAACCTACTAGAAATTTACCCATGCATAAATTCATCATAGAAAGGGACATGCATTTTCAATTCTCATAAAATCCATGTAAATCAATATAATAAGATTAAATCATCAATTAAAATCAACTTATTACTTAATTTAATTAAATTGAAGCTAAATTAAAAGACCCACTTGTAATTCATACTTAGAAATCATGAATACCATGAAATAGATTTTGGGGCTTCATGATTGAAAGAAAATCATGAATGAATCTACACATATCTTGAAGAAATTAGGAAGATAAAGTTGAATTAGACTTGATTTTGAAACACCATTGAATTACCCAACTTGAATCTTCAAAGCTTGACTTAAATAGAGTTTTAGGAACTTGAATATCTAGAGTTTAGGTGTTTGAATTAAAAATGAAGTGTATTGAATGAACGGGCTTAGGATAGGCATAAAAGTCATAAAAGACCTTGGAAGTGAACCAAATTACCATAGAGGCCTTAATAAAACAGAATAAAGATATAACTTGACACCACCACAGAAGGCTTCACGATCCGTGGTGGCCTTGGTGAACTTGTCTGAAGTTATGAGACGGTGATTTTGGAGGAAAATTTGGCCAAGGGTTCCTTCATGGTCACCTTTACGGTCTGTGGTGCTCTTCATGGTCCATGACCCTTCGGCAAAAACATCATCACCAAGGCAAGGGCCCCTCCCACGAGCCCTTTCATGACCAGTGGTGAGGACCATGAGACATGAAAGGCTCCATGGAGGGCCAGTTAGCCTTGAACTCCCCAAGAAGCCAAAATAAGCCATCAAATGGCCAAGGCCCTCTCCACTGAGACCTCCACGGCTCGTGGACCCTTTCACGGCTCGTGGAGGTGTCCATGAAAGGACAGCATGGTAAAAAATCATCGAAAATGATATTTTAAGCGTCGTTAAGGCCTTCTAGGGTCCGGGGCCTTACAAGGTTGTTACATGTAAGTCTTCTCCAATTCACTTTAGACATATCATCTCCCATGACAACATACACTTTCATTATAGAAAAATTAGTTTTTCTCACCATATCTTGTTTAGACCAGCCAATATTATCCAGGTACTTCTTTGCATTGAGAATTGTTTTAACCATTCAAGAAACATATTGACTCTTCGCTTCCCATATAAGTCCCTGTTTTACATAGTATGTATGCACCCACACAACCCAAAGCTTGTCTTTCTTGCACATACATTCCACAAAAGTTTACAGAGTGCAGCCTTATTCCATTTTGTAGATCCAATAGGTTAATTCCACCAGCAACCTTAGGATGACAGTTTTTTCCAAGGCACAAGTGCCTTTTTAGATCCATTAGTGTGCCTAGTCCAAAAGAATTTTCTACACAGAGGAGAGAAGATTATAGTTATTTCAAAGTTTCAAATACTAATTGTAGTTACATTTACATAAATGCTTGTGGTTTAGTTCATCATCTAAATTAGCAATATCATGTTTATTCTGATCTCTAAAAATTTATATTTCAAATTAAATTAAAGATTTTAAAATTTAATAATTTTAAAAAAATACATGTATTGTTGATATGCCAAACTGAAGAAGAAAATAATAGTAGATATTTGGGCATGATATATATATTTTTCTTTTACAGTTGAATTTTGAAAATCACATCAACTTAAATTTTATGATCTTTTTAAAAATTTTGAAAAACACCAAAAAATTATTTTCGCTTCAAATTACTCAAAAATTCAAAAATAACTTCAATTTGTATTCATAACCAAACACAATTTCAGCTTTCAAATATTATTTTTTTCACTTTGAAAATAAAATTACTTTTTAAATATTCATAAAATTCATGATCAAATGGGCCTAAATTTTCGTTTCTTACATGAAGATCAAAAGGGAGTAATTCTTTCTAGAAAGCGAAAATTCAACTCCCACTACATCAAACAAAACAGAAAAGAGAAGGTGAAAGACCATGAAAAATTAATTTACTCATCAAAAATTCTTTTCTTTGTTTCTTCAAAAGGTTTTGCCGGTCGTTTATCTTTTCGCTAACTTAGTAATGTATTGATAATATTTGAGAAACGATACTACAATAACAATTATATATCTAAAAGGCTAACATCACCTTAATATTCTGATGTGGAGCTTGCTTTGTAAAAAGATATATTAAGGGTTAGACATAATTACAATTTAATCCAATTTAAGAATATTACAAATATAATAAAATAATAAATTGAGGAAAATGATAAATGACAATTGCATCTATTGTAGAATCTTTTAGTGAAGATAATGCTGAATTTGATCAACATTTGTAATAACATTTATGCTTTTAAAATAATATAGATAGATAAATAAACATGGATAAATAATAATGTGTATACTCGCCAGTTTGATCTAATGTCTTTCATATTAAATACTTAACCAAATCAAACTAAACTGCCCTAAGACAATTTTCTTGCCAGTTTGACTTGGTTGGTCAAGCTCATTTTAAGATTACATTTGAACGCCATCAAAAGTGAGTAAATTGATGCGGACACCACCATTAAAAAAATAATAATAAGTAGCTTTTGCCAAAGAAAGGAAGCTGACAGAATATTATGCGTTCGGATGAGAAAGGGAATGCTAGAAAGGAACATCTCAAATAAATACTTGTATATATTCTTCGTCTATGAATGAACATACCATTTTCTAATTTAACAACAATCTTACAAATTCAATGCTGATTCACTCTTAACTTCACCTTGTGTGAAAAATTGAATGCAAATCACAAACACCTTAATTGTGATGAAGAATGACCAAAACCAAAAAAAACAAAAAAACAAATGGGTGATACAGAAAAACCTTCACATCTGAAACAAACCAATGTCTTCAAAATCCAACACGCTCAGCCCTTTGCTCCTAAAGCGAACATCTGATCATGAAGAAATAATTAACCCAAACAGAAAAAAGAACCTGCAGAGAACATGAGAAAATCGAGTTAGTAAGTAGATTAAGGCATTTCAGGCTGGAAGTGGTTTACAGTGAAAATGTATTTGATACATAGAAGATATTTTCAAATGGAGACTTTACCAATAAAACCAAAGTAAATGACAATCCACCTCCAGAAATAACATAACAAGGACAAGACCTTTCTAAAGTAGCACAAATTATTTTGGCTGAAATGAAGCTCAGATGTTACACAAGCTAAAAGGAACAAATGTGAACCATATTCAGCTGCATAAGAACAGAGGGTAACAATACTTAATATTATAATGAAAGCAGCTAAATAAGGTTCTGCATAGTTCCTGATGACTCTGTCTCACCAAATCCTGATTCTATTCACATAGAGCCGATACACATCCTGATATGTGCATAATTACACTTTTGAATGCAAGCTATACACCCCGACTAGTCACTTGAATAGCAGGGGAAAAGTTTGTGTATACATGATTATGCAACAAGCCAATCTAATTGACAGCTAAGTAGGCCTAAGAGACTACTGCATTATAATAGCTATAACTCTTCTATATGAGATTCTCTTTCCACAACAAAAATGTAAAAAAGCAAATGATTTTTTTCCTTCACCTCCAAATGGAGTAATGGGCTGACGTTTCTGTCAAACTCTTCTCCCAAAAACCCAACTATTTTGTTTTGCAGGGGAGAATGAAGTAGTAAACCATGCAGTTTTCCATTTTTTGACAGAACAACAAAGGTTAATTTCAAAAAGACGACAAAAGTACAATCCAAAGTAGATATGATGATTCTTCCTATCTACTCTAGCCTTAGTGGAAAGAGTTTCCTTGTACTTGCTGCAGGCAGGAAGGGATAGGTATCCCGTGGAATTAGTTGAGGTGCCCGCAGGTTGACCCAGACTCGACATTCGAATTGGACCCGACCCTGACTCCGACACCAACATCCTACTCTAATTTCTAATTCGAGTCCAATCCCAACATCCATCTCGAGAACCCACTCGTGATCCCAACCCGGTACCCGACACCAGAACCAAGACCTAAATTCTGAAGCAGGACTCGACCCTAACACCCGATGCGTGACCCAACTTCCGAACCAAGGCCCAACCTTGACATCCGATCCAAGACACTACTCCAACTCCTGATCTAGGACCTGACTTTAAATTGGAGTCTCGACCACAATACCCAACCCAGGACCCGACTTCTAAACTTGGATCAGACCCTAAAACTTAACCTCATCGATCGATTCGAGATCCAAGCCTAACACCTTACATGGAATCTGAACCTGATGTCTAATTCGAGACCCAATCCCAACACCCATATCGGGACCCCACTCCTGAGCCTAACCCAGAACCAGACACCTGAACCAAGACCCATATTCTGAACCAGGATTCAACCCCGACACCCGATGCGAGAACTTTCAAACTAGGACCCGACCCCAGCACCTGATCCAAGACACGCCCCCAACTCCTGTCCCAGGATCCAACTTTAAAATCAAGACCCAACTTCCAAATCGAGACTCAATAACGATACCCGATCTAGGACCCAACTTATAAATTGGGATTTGACCCTAATACCCGACCTCAACAATCAACTCTTGACCCGAAAATTGACTCCGACATTCAACTCAGAACCCCACCCTAACACTTGACTCAAGACCCAACCTTAGGACCCCACATAATATCCAACCTCAAATTCTAACACGAGACAAGACATCAAATGCAAGATCCGACCACGACCCAACATGCCTCTACCTGAGACCTGAGAGTTGGATCTCTACTAAGGTTAGAGTCGAGTCCCAAATCAAGTATCAAGAGTTGGATCCAATATTGGTATTAGGGATCGGTACTTGGAGATTTGAGTCAAGGTAGAAAGTGCGGCGTGAGGTTGTAAAAGAGTTTTGGAAAATATTTTCCTTTTTGGAGGTAGGTCATTTTTCTTAAATTTGAGAAAAATAAATTGATTAATAAAGCATTTTGCAAAACAATTAAGCTAACTGTACACGAGAAAATTGAAAAATATTTTCTAAAAATGTTTTCCTTCATACCAAACACACTCTTTAAATAGTTTTGCATCTGTAAAAATGGATCTTAGACCTAACTCAACACTAGCTCATGAGAGGATAATCCAAGCCATATAAAAAGACTAAATTCCACATTCCTTGGCCAACATGGGGCACTCAACACCTTTTATGCCCAAGATTGGACATTAGAAGCATGGCAATTTGATATAGGCACCACTATTAGTAAGAAGTTATGAATTGGGATGGAACTAACTCTGGTACCATGATAAATGGATCATAGGTCTAACTCAACCTCAAAAGCTAGCTCCTGAGAGGAGGATTGTCCAAGTCATACAAAAAGACCAAATCCCCCATACATCAACCGATGTAGGAGACTCAACAGCATCTTCAAGATAGCACAGATGGAAGAATAAGAAAAAGATAAACTGGACCAAAGACAATATAAAATCCTAATTTATTGGTTCAGCAGTCATTCATAGGCTACTCCAAAAACCTATTTCACTAGCCCATGTCTGCTACTTCAACTACACAACTTAAAATAGAATAAGACTTATCATTCGGTCCACAAGTAGTGAAGTTGCCAGGAGAAAATGCTTGGATCTTCATAGGCCGTGATCTTTAGATTATTATTCTTAAGGGGTGTTTGGATTGGTTTGTTTTAACTGCTTTTGGAATTCAACTTCTTTTTTATTCGATGGTGTTTGGGAAAGATAAAAAGTGCTTCTAAGCACTTACTTTAGGCCAAAAAGTACCAAAACAAAAGCTAAAAATTGAATATGACCAGCTTATGGCTTTTAGCTTATAAGCTATTTTTAAAAAATGCCAATCCAAACAACCTAAATCTACTATGAAAATTCCAGTTCTACATCTAAATTTTTGGATGGAAACATGGTCCTAGTCCTGCCTTCAAATGGGCACCCCAAAAAGATCTAGTGCAAAATCCTTTACTAGATGAATTTCAGTCACACAATTACCTCTTCCCTTCTTTTTTAATGCAATCACACAATTACAACACCTGGATAAAGGGCATATAGCTAGTTGCCGGTAAAGTAAAAATCCTCAAGTTCTCTTCCAGGTAGATCCTCTGGTACTTCTGGTTGTCAACAAAATGATGAACGGATTCCCTAGTTTTTATAAAGTTATAATTTCATCCACCAGCAGACCCCCACCATAATTTTCCAGCATATTTGGAGAGCGTTGGTCTCCTTACATGGCCTTGGGAAATGATATGGAAAACCTATGTACCTCCTAAAGTTGACTGCTTTGAATGGATAACAGCTGATGAGGCCTATTTGACTCACGATAGATTCCAGAGGAGAGGTTTTCATCGATGTGGTAGATGTTTCTACTGGGAGAGCTCCATGGGAAACATCAGACAGCTGTTAATTCACTGTAACCAAGTATGGCAAATGGGGTTCCTGTTTCTGAACCTTTTCGGATTATGCTGAGTTATGCCAATGGAGGTTAAGAGCTTGTTGAGCTGCGGCAAGGACCAGAGAGCATACAGAAGTACCATGATGCTTTGAGAGACTTATGCATTTTATGGAATGTTTGGCTTGAGATAAAAAAAAAATGTTTTGAGGCGAAGAAGATTCATGTTTCGTAAGTAATGCAGTTCACAAAATTTATACTTTGGGCACCCAAGAATGTGGAGCATTGACATCCATGAGGTCTCAGCTCAAAACCCAGCGGAGAACAAAAAAGACACTAGATGATTTCTTCCTATCTATCCTAGCCTTGACGGACAAAGTTACCTAGTAATTGTTGCTGGTGAGAGTTGGCAGGTATCCTGTGGAACTAGATTAGATGCGCAAAAGCTGGCCCAGACACCATGTTGATTTTAAAAAAAAAATAAAATTACACTTTTGGTGCAAGGTGTTGTGCAGTAGAAATTTGACAGACCATATGAGAAAATAGGAGAGGAACTGTAATACTATACCATTTTGTAGTTCCTTAAAGTACCATCTTCGTACTGGTTTGAATAATATTTACTTTCTCTGATCAAAAGGAGTATGAGCCTTTATCTAGAATCCTTGACTATCAAACAAGATCTTATACCAAACCAACAGAAAACAGAATTGAGTCTGTTGAAGACATTTGTAATCTTCCGCTACATGCTCACTTTAGGATAAATGCATATTTTTGTGTGCATACATGCCACATCTCTTTTTCTCATTACCTATCAGTCACCTAAAAAGAAACATATGATGTAACAAAATGGGTAAATTTGAATATCGACGCACCATAAGATGGTAAACCGAAACGAGTGTGGACTACTGTTGTGCATTCAAGTGAATGACTGAATAAGTCAAACATCATGTCCACAGGTTTGGTGAACTCATTCTAACCATGTGAATCACTCGTCAAATCTTTTTGAGAAAACAATCCCTTGTCAAATCATTTTGAGAAAGTGATCATTTGTCAAATCTTTGACATGTCTATGGAAACGCTATGATGACCAATCACCTGAGACTAGATGCAGACCACTCAGGTTCACACTCCTCATACACCAGTTGATGAACAGCACTAGTTTAACTGCTACCTTAGACAAGTAGTTAAGCTTCAATCTAACAAACACAGTTTTCAAGTGGTCAGCTAATGAAAACTAAGAAACTGAAGAACTCCCAAACCATTCAACACCGGATGTATAATAAAGCTATACCTTGAAGTGGATAATCTTCCCAATCTAATAGTTGTGCATGGATACAAGTATGAATACTGAAGACAAGAATAAGCTATTTGTGCACTTACAACCTATCCAGGATCCTCAAGGAAGATCCTTTTGGGTCCTAGGAGAGGTTTTTAGTACATTGCTAGAAACCCAGTTTGGTTAAACGTACTTGCCAAAAAAAGAAGTGAACTCTCAGTATAGTGTTACTGGACATTCTTGGATGGAGCAATCCTAAAGCTACAAAATCAGTGTATTCTAACAGAATCTCCAAGTAGCACTTACAGCTCAGCTATACTTTGGAGAAGCCTATTTGATACTCAATTACAAGTTTTTGTTTTTCCACTCATACAGCCTCAGGAAATCAACTTTTCCATCCTTTTCCCAAGTCCCAACAATTGCTTCTGGGTGTAGTATCAAGCAAAAATGGAATCTGATTTAGGGTGGAGACGTAAATACCAAAAATCTGGACCGAACCGAGTTAACTCGGTATTTCAGTTTGGTACTCGGTACTTTTATTCTTTTTTTTTTTTTTTGATTTGCACTGGGTGTCCGAGTCTCTTAGAGCCCCAAATAATCCTGGGGGTGCACAGGCCCTCGGCAAGGAGTTTCCCACAAGTGCACCACGGTCAATTCAGGTTTTACCCAGTCCGATGGCCCTCAGAAATTGATTGCACCCAGTGGGTTTCGATCTTGAGACCTTGAAAGGGAGCAAACCCCAAGGCTCAAGTCTATTACCACCAGGCCAATCCCTGAGGGTTTACTTTAATTCTAATTTTCAGCATTACCAAAATATTTCAACATTAAAATTGCTTGTTTTCCATTTCATACCCGTAGATACTTTAATTTAGGCCTAGAGCCACACTCAATTTTTAAACCCAAGCCCAACTGCAGTTCTCATTACAATTTCAAGTTACAACCCCAGACCTATGGTCCTAGAGTCACACTCACTTACTCAGATGGTCAGACCTCTCCGCTTGCAGCTTGCTTACATAATACATACACACACATCACACTCGACCAGTGGTAACCGACGAGAGGCAATGACTGCAATCACGTCATCATGGTGACTAGACCAAGGTACCTCTCAATCTGTTCTTTTTTCTTTAAGGTGACTAAATTCCAATTTTTTCTTTAACTCAGATCTCTTCTCAATCAGAGTTATTCTTTTGGTACAAATCTCTTGATCTGAGTTTTGATTTATTTTTTTTCGTAGTTTGCTTCATTTCTGGCTTGGGACATGAATTTCTTCAATTTAATTTGCTTCAATGTTAGATTTTTTTTTCATCCTCGCTGAGTAATGTAGTTGACTGATAAGCATGGCACCTATTGGAGTCGTTTCGTCAGAGATTTGTATTTTTGTGCTCGACTTAGCAGTTACCGTTACTGTTATTGTTTTATTTTTTTATATTTTTTGCAAAACAATTCTATCTTCACAGCTTTTCTCCTTCCACTGGTGAAGTGCTGAAAGTTTGTATAGTTCTATGTTAACAGACTATTGATCTTTAAAGTATAGGTATCGATTATCATTATGAACAAGACTAGTGACTGAGATCAATTAGTATTAGTGGACAGTGGTTGATGTTGTCATTGCAGTGTAGAGGACTATGTGTTTGTATTGTTTGCCGAACTTAAACTGCTCCTCGTGATCTCATAGTTAGTCTCTTTAATTTTTCATAGATGGCGGATGAAAGTAGAGTAAGTGAGCCCCATTCAACTGATAGCTTACCTAATACAGATCATAGTGACAACACCCTGGAACCAAGTTACAAAGAAAGGTAAAGAAATGCAATCTAGATCTGAGGTATGGAATCTTTTTGGTAAGGTTGTTGTAAAGTCTTGGTAGAGCGAAGTGTAAATATTGTAAGAAGACTTATGCTGATAATACAACTACAAACAGAACTATGGGATTGAAAGGCCATTTGGGAAGGTGCCCATTGTATAAACCTATCACTGAAACTTCTAGTGGTCAAAAAAGCTATCCTTTCAATCAAAGGATGGGCCACTTTTGCTTTGGAGCTTTGAGAAGTAACCAGGAGGGCTTTAGTTGAGATGATAATTATGGATGAACTACCTTTCAGCATTGTAGAAAAGGAAGGCTTCAAAAGTTTATGAGTAAAGCGCAACCTCTATTTCGAATTCTTTCTCATACAACAATAACAAGAACAGTGTTTTGGATGATGAAAGGTGACAAAAGGTTTCACGGATGCAAGAGGCGAGAGGCAAAGGATGAGGTGCTCGCCTTTTAAAGTGAGGCACCAATTAAAGTACCAACAAAATTTAAAATATTTAACTGCATACATAAATAACCAAAATCTTAACAGCAATAACATGTTAGCAAATATTTCAATTCAAAAAATAAAATAGACAGTAGATACTAAAAGTCTAGAACTTGAATGACTCAATACTAAAACACAGGAATGACAAAGAAGAAACTGGGCAGATGCAGATTGAATAAGAACAAAAAACTGCCTTACCAGTTAATGAGAAAGAAGAAAGAAGAAAGACAGTCGCAAAAGTCGAAACAGAGGAGAAAGAAGAAGAAACGAGAAGCAAGAAGAAGAAAAGGCATACTTGAAGTGGCTGAGGCCTGAATTTTGAAAAAAAGAGAGTGGACTTAGAAGTTTGAGGTGCGTAAATCACAAATAAACCCTAATTTTACATTTAAAGTTTAAATTAAGTCAGTTTTTCTTTTTAACAAAAGCGACACCTCGCCTCTCGCCAAAGGCACTAAGGCAAGTGCCTTTCACAACACAAAACAAGGTTTTGTTATGAAGTTTATGGTGAATTGAGAAACAATCTGGTGAAGTCTTTTAGAAAAGTACAACCAAAAATTTGCCTTATCACAAACAAATGGACGTTGGTGCAAAGAATTAATTATATGTGTTTGATTGCTCACTTTATTGATATAGATTAGATGTTGCATAAAAGAAAACTAAATTTTTTCCCTATCTCTAGTCATAAGGGTGAGAAAATGGTCAGTTATTGTTTGCTTTGTGGAAGTGGGGGTGCTAAATCAGAGCTGTATAGATACATTAGCTGAAGTACATTAGATGAAGAACAAGTATAGGAATCTGATAATTTTGATGTCTTAAATTGGTGGAAAGTAAAATGCTGCTAGATTCCTTGTTCTTTCAGAGTTGGCTCGTGATGTGTTGACTATTGCAAATCCTAATGTGGCATCGGAATGTGCATTTAGTACTGGTGATCATATTCTTGATCCATTTAGAAGCTCATTAACACCTAACTGTGTACAAACTCTTGTTGGTATACAAGATTGGCTTAGAGAAGAAACTAACACTATTAGTGCTAAAGAAAATTTGGAGTAACTTGCAACTGGTAAGGTTTTGTAATTTTTGTGGGATTTATTGCAAAATAATTTACTTGTTTATCTTGTATGACATATTGGATTAAATTATATTTAGAGATGGCACATAATAGAAGAGAATCTAGTGTTGTTGATGCATGATTTCAATTTGTTCCTAGTGGTGAGTTCAATACTTTATTTGTTTGGTGATATCCTTTTGTACTTTGTAAATTTGTTCTTTTATCTTGAAATCTATATTATAACGTTTGGTTTTATCTTACTTTTTGTTAGGTTCAAGTTCATGCCTTCTAAAGTTCACTCACGGATTTGGGAACATGTTGTGATTCAAGACAATGAAGAAGGGCAGAAAGCAAGGTGCTTGACATGTGGTGTGATAATTAATTGTCATCCAACAACTAATGGGACAATTTAATGAATCACATCAAGGGATGTCTTGAGTATCATATCTCTCAAGGCTGATTCGTAATTAACCTTATGTTTTGAATTTGGTGAATTTTAGACTTAAATTGTGATTGCTTGTGTTTGATGATGGATTTAAGACATTGTATTTGCCGGTTGCTAGTTTTTTGTCTTAACAAAAGGCTGCTGTTAGTTGTTTGGCTGCTGCTTGTTTTTGTCTTAGTGACTAGTTAGGCTGCATTTTAATTTTAAGACACGGGGTTCACTTAAGCTGCTGCAGACCTGCAGTGCTGCTGAATTCTAAGCTGCTCTAGTGCAGTTAGTTGTTTGGCTGGTGTTTGCAAATGTGAGCTTGATCGCTTAATTTTAAGCTGGCTTTTGCTAAATTTAAGCTGTGGGTTGTCTTGAGCAAATGAGCAATTTGAAATTATATTATGCATTATTTATTTCAATTAATAAATACCGAGTAACCAAATTAGTTTTGTATGGTATTCGGTACACACTATTGAAAAATCAAAAACTGCAATACCAAACCGAAGTTCAAAAGAACCGAACCGAACCGAACCGAAGTACAGAACGCCAGACCCTAGTCTGATTCTATATTATAACCTGTTCAAAATGAAAGCTAAAACAACACTTTGATGGGTAAATGAAATGACTGCATGACAAAATCTCAGCCAGGCTAGACAGTCACTCAAAAGACTTCTGATAACTATCATGAGGTGATTAATATATTTGTTTTTATAACCATGGTGTCTAGCGCAACTTGCGCGCAACTTTGGCTAATTCCTCAAAATATGGTACCAGGTAACTCTGTTCCCCAACGCTACGACAGATATGAAAAAGAATCCTCTATTGTTTGTCTCTGTTGAGATTGGGAACCCACTTCATTGACCACTAAGTCACATCCTTGGATGCTAGGTGATTGATATTATAATTAAGAAAGAAAAACTTTGCCATAAAATGATATTCTACTGCCAGTAATATGCATCTCTGAAATATTATGCTCTCCTTACCTTCCTTACAATTTGAGTATACTTACGTTTTCTGCATAATAAATTTAAGGGATAAATGAATAGACAGCAAATATATCATACCACAATCACAATGTGCCTTCCTTCCTCTTACAAAATTTAGCAATACTAGCACACAAAATGTGAACTTAATGTTACAAAAAAAAAGGAAAAAACTGACTCACCCATTGACTTGGCAACATACAGCAACAAAAAATTGAGAGCCAAATATCCTTTGTTCCGATGTAGTGATCAATCGCAGATATTGTAACTCAAAGATTTTCCAATACAGTATGGAGATTTGGAACACGGCGACGGAATAATGGTTCCAGCCTGAAAGCTGGCACCCCAGTCTGCCATCTATTAGTATCATACATCTCTTTCCATGCCTGCACTATCTCATCGACTTTAAAACCTGGAACGGAACAGGCGCAAGATGGAAAGGCACATATCACTTAATTCAGCATACAACATATGTAAAATTAGAAAAAAGAAATCATATTTTACCTTCAAGAGCAGTTTCATTGGAACAGTGGTTTTTTATCATAACCGCGATATCAATTTGAGATGCTCCAGCTAGCTCAAACTTTTCCATTGCAACCTCCAAACATTCTTCCCAAGTTGGTAATCCCAGCTTAAATTCCACCACAGAACGTTCATAGAGCATGGTACCCCATAAGAGGTAAATCTGAGATCTCATATTTGCAGCTTGCTCTTCAGTTTCTTCAGCTGGTTTATCTTTAAGTAGACCACCCAATCCCATTTTTTGCAACAGAGCTTTATATTCTTCATTTTTGGAGAGTCCATTAAGACGTTGTTCTTCCATCTCCTCCCACATTTCTGTTCCTCTTTCGATGCTATCCTCAGCCTTGTTATACAGCTCCAAGATCTCTGCACAAGTCCCTGTCTCTAACTCAACTTTACTTCCAATCAAATAGTACCAGGAGAGTTTTGCGTGTTCAAACTGCTCCTGACCAAGTGCAAGAAGGCCTTCATAAAAATCTGACTTGAGCCTAAGAGCCTCTTCATACCTACTTCCTGCCATTTTGTATTCTTTCTCTGCCCATTCATATGCAGATTTAACCTGTTCCAACACAGACTCCCGAGGACCATCTTCAGTAAAGTATACCCGCTTCCTTGCTCTGGACATATGAACATTTCCCCAATTAAACAAGGACAAAGCTGCCATCTCTTGGAACACAGCTGCAGCAATTCCAAAAAGCTCTTGTGCTTCTTCACTTGTAATAGTGTCCTCCATAGTTTCAGAGTATAGTTTCATACCTATCTCATGAAGATCCAGATATGGGTCACAATCAAAGCCAACATGATTTTTGAACAGGCGAGCAAATTGGACGATCATGTCTTCAACACAAGTTGTCCCTTTATTGTGTTGCCTTTCTTTCTCCAGATGCGCATCATCTGTGACTATAGTTGATTTGTAACTGCTGGAACTCATATCTTCTTCACCACTCATTCCCTCATAAACAGGTTCTTTATCTGGCGTAACTTGTACAATGTAGAGTCTTAAAGAAGTCTGAGGAGCAGCAGATGATTCAACCAGCCTAAGCTCGTCAGTGGTAGTTATTGTAACCAGGTCGCCTTCTTGATCCCTATACTTGATAAGTGCACCCTTCAAGTTTGGGAATCGATCGAGAACAATGTCTCTGACAAGTCTAATACTGCAATCCACTGGTAACTGTGCCCATCTAATATCGTCCTCAAATACCAATTTGACTGTTCTCGTGACTATCTTTTCTTCCTTGACGCTTCTTTTCTCCTCCACAACCACCTTACTTTCCTCAACTTTCTTTGTGCCGAATTTGTTGCTCTTCTTCTTTTTAGATTTGACAAGGTTGGTAGAAACTGGAGGCTCAACAACTTCAGAGGGTAATAGAAATTCTTCAATTTTCAGACCTTTCTGTTCCGATGCCCCTGCAATCTCGAGTGCAGTCAAATTATTGGGTTCAATAGTCAAAACACGGTTGACATCCCTTAAAGCCAAATCAAGCCTATTCAGTGACTGATAACACTTTGCTCTCTTCATCAAAGCTTTAGTATACTTTGGAGCAACTTGAAGGGCCAAGTGGCATTCAGTTATTGCTCTTGGGTAGTCACCAAGGCCAATTTGCATATAGCAAGCAGCCATGCTGGTATGCAAATAGGCAACATCAATATGGTTACCTGGAAGTAACTTGAGAGCCTTCTCATACTTCAACATAGCACCCTCATGATCACGCTTCTGAAAGAGCTTGTTCCCTTCTTCCTTCAATTCTTGGGACATACTGATGAATACAGCAGTGTCTTCATCAAACGCTTTAGAGTTACCATGTTTTACATTTGCATCACTAGATAATACTTGACTTTTCTTCTTCCCAGTGGGTTTCCCCATGGTTTCAACAGCAAGAAAAGATAAGAGAAAGGTTTAGCTGAAACAAGACGGCGAATGAATAAAAATAAATATATAGAATTTCTGTCGCTTGCAATATAAACAGTAGGAATAGGGTTTACTTCCATATCTGCTACTTGAACAACGTCAACGCCCTCAACACTCGCTTTCAACTACAGCACCCTCACTTTCCCATTTTCTTCTTTTATCTCTTACCTTCTTTCATAACTATAGCATACATGAAAATTTAATACTCACTCTTGTTCTTGTGTTAGGATTGTTGAAAATTGACCCGAAATGATGATTCAAATCCAAAAAAAAGTTATTGATTTATAGATAATGGATCAGTGATTTAGTAATTTTTGTAATAATTTAGATTTTTTTATAATTGGGTTATTGATTTTTAATGATTTTTTATTTTTCTTTAATGGGTGGACCAATAACTCGATAGTAAATTGAATTATTATATTTGTATCATTTGTTTTTGAGCAAGATGCAATCTATCAACTCATGTGTATGGTTTATTTGGTTTATCCTTTCTTCTGAATAATTTTCAGTAAAGTAAATTTTGTATCAAATCTTAACTGTTAAATAAATAATGATCAATAACCGATAAACCAATATCTTACTGGTTCTATAATAGTTTAGCATATCTATAAATCGATAACGGATAAGTCAAACCGATAAACTTCAAAATGGAACCGATCCGATCGATATGCAGCCCTATTTTGTGTATTCTTTTTTAATCCTTGCCAAAAAGAATGTTGAATTATTACTATAATTAAAAATGATTTAATTATTTTATTTTTAATAAAATACTTCTCAACAACACAGATATCTAAAAATTGTTTTAATTCATAAATTTCAAAAAAAAAATTAAAAATATCATGCCAAATTAAAAAAATACTACACAAAATGGAATGGAGATAGTACTAAGAGTTCGATTGCCCCTACTAACACCTCACTAGTCATATATGATTTTATGGCTCAATGGAGACTAAAAAAAGATGTTTCGACAACATGCATTTAAAGAAATTTGTTGGTGAATGTTTCGATCCAGGTTAGGCCCTATACATAACACAACGAATGAGAATTTCGAGGGACCCTCCTCCAAGACTCTTAGTATTCATTCAAGCATCCCATAGATAATGAACAATTAAACATAAGTGGAACATAGGGATAAGGACTAAGGGATCAAAACATAAGATAAAGAAAAAAGCATTAACTTGTAAGTCTATTACATGTTGACCAATAGTACCTTTATATACTAGACTAACTGGGGGTTAAGACATGTCCAAAGCTCACCTTTAAAGGTGTAAGGCCCCACCTATAAGAGGTAGAAAAAGTGCAAGAAAAGAGTTGAAAATATTTTGAGTGTCGATTGTTACGAGGGGTCTTACGAGCCGTAAAAAGATCCACGGGTTGTAAGTGGTGCTCGTGGGTTGAAGGTCAAACTTGGTGAAAATGATAATTTCTGAAGTGGGATGTTCGACTTATCAAATGGCCCGTAAAATTACTTACGAGTTGTAAGTCATGCCGTGGAATGCGAACCAGAGAAAAAGTTTCTAAAAGAATGAAATGTCATCAGATGAAACCCTTATCTATGGCCCATAGAATGGACCACGACCCGTAAATGGGGTCTCATGGTCTTGTCCTGTAAAATTTTAAAAGGGGCAAGTTTCACCTTTCATGTTGTCTAATGCCCATGCTATGTCATTTTTGATCTTCAAAGGGCCCCTTATCAACCTTCATAACCCTAATTTACTTCATTCCACCCCATTCCAAAATCCTCTAAGTCTCAAAACACTTCAAGTCCCCCCAAGGTTTCAAGCAAGAAGGTGCAAGCTAGGGTTTCGAATTTCTCATCATTTTACAAGGTTTTTTCATTTTCTATCACTAAGGTATGTAGGATTTGATTATGGGGACCTTTCCTCCACAAACTCAACCATTTTTCTTCTCTCTTGTGATTCTCAAGTTATGGTGTTACATGGTGATTGTATGAAACCTTTTATATGATGATAACATGAAATATTTTATGTTGATATGCCTTTTTATATGATTAATAATTGAAAAGTCATGTGAAATTTATGAGTTTTTATAAAGGTTTGATGATGCCCTAGTTAAGCTTTACTATATTTTGGGTGGGTTCTTTGAAAAATGAATAAGTGGTTCTATTTTGTAACTCTCATGACATTTATTCATGATTTTCATGGTTTTAAAGATTGTACATGAACCCACCATGATTTGAATAAATATCAAAATCAAGCTTCTAAGAATGTGAAAGCCTTATGACAAGTTATGTGAAATCATGAATAATATGAAATAAAGAGGTTGTTGTGTATGTTATGAAGTAATGAATGCATTATGAAAGTTATGACGCCCTATGTTGATGTTAAGAAGCTTTGGTTTTGATGAGCGTACTCTATAAACTATGATGATATTATGATGCTTTGCATATCATGGCTATAAGTATGATTTAAGTATTCCTTGAAATTGTGACCTAGCAGCGAGCGACCTTGATAGATAACTATTGTCCCATAACTATGTTGCCACCATAGGTTTATGAATCAACTAATGGATCCGTGTAGCTTAAGTTTTACATGATTGACCAAAAAGGGTGATTTTCACGTATGACCCATGTGAAGCAAATACCATAAAGGGTTATGGCAACTCTTGTGGGAGGATGCCACTTTTGCACAATCTAGGCTTACATAATACTTGCTAAAATATTAATAGCTTAACACGCAACATATTAATCATAATGAATCCAAAATAGTTATAGGTACAGGATTTTGTCCTAGAGGTAGTTCAGTTGATTTTGGGTTCTGGTTTATAGCGCAAGCAACTTCCAAAATAATTTAAATCAATATCTTGCGAGATTTGTATATATTTCTCATACTATTGTAGTACACACTGAAAATTATTACCAATGTTAAAATACAAAGACATAAAACTTACTAGTTTTCGTTTCATACAATCACCTTAAAATAACTAGTAATTTAATATAAAAACAAGATCGTCGGCTTCAATTTAACTAAACAAGACAAAACTTTAAGTTACAAATCGTGGTTTCATAATTTACACTAGCCTTTCAAATTTACACATACATATGAAACAGGAGAATTATGTATGTGTCCTAAAACTACTACAATATATATATGTCTAGATACAGATGTGATCTTCTGCATAGCTCCTAAAATTATCTTCAATGGTCATCCTCAAGCATCATCTCGGGTATTATTCCCTACGATTGAAATAACTATCGCTAAGCATGAAGCTTAGTGGTGTAAAAGCTACAAGCTGAAACCTTTAGATTCCTCATTTTACATTTCTTAAGTCAAGGCAACACAAATGCAATATAATAAGTAGACCAAGTGAACAAATAGATCAATAGTATCAAGTATGATATTTATACGTCTAAGTGTCAAGAGTTCCTGGAAGCATCTTTATAAGACAGTCAAATAATAAGTACGCCCAATACTTATGTCATGCCTTCACAAACATAATCAAGTATCAATAAAGGTTGAGGCCCTATATTATCTAAAACCCAATAGTTAAGAGAAACGAGAACCAAGAACCATATTAAGAGTGACCTTCTAGTTCGTGCTTAAAATGGACCGCTTTCATACTTAGGACGAATCAAAAATCCACAATGAAGATGGAAATTGATCTGAACAAGAGGCATGCCGATAGTGACAAAGTCACAGTCCCAAGAAGGACAAAGTCCATAAGGATGTCAAGTGATCAAGCAATCCATACAAATGGGTGAACCAAAAAAATTCCATGCAAGTCTCAAAATATATCAACGCAATCATATAAAATGATAAGAACATAGCTAAGATACCAAGATAACATTCAAATGTACTAGCAGGTAACAAAAGCACAAGAACAAGTTCTTACATGAAGCTGAACCTTTTAGCATGCAATCGATCCTACTGAGTTCAAGTCGTGGATTAATAGGGCATCCGTTTCTTCAATCAGTTTCCTTAAGATTGTACAAGAGTGTGAGAACCTTAATACTCATTTAAATGCTCATTTAATATTTAGAAATTTCAACATGTAAAAACTAACAAGATAGATACCAAAAGTGAACCCTATTTTTGTAACTTACACCTTCTGGGCAGCTTGACTGCCTTGTATCACGATTAGATTTTGTCTCTTAGGGATGATGGTCATTTTGAATTTCTGATATTAGTATGGAATTGATCATATGCCAAGTATTTGATATTGTTATTGTATGCCAAGTATGTTGAATTGTGTGTTTGATTTGTTGTTTTGCGTGGGAAAATGTTAGGCACTATAGATGCCTTTTGCAGTCAGCTACGAAGCACTCCTACGACTCGTAAGTCCCTATATGAGTCATAGTGGTCCCTTGTAGTAAACATCAGTCATATGTGATTCCTTCAAGTTTCTCATACGAAACTCACATACAACTCATAGTGCCTGCTACGGCTTGTAGTGAGGGTCTCGTAAGCTTTTCTAAGTTTTTGAAAATATTTCTGCAATTCGATACGAGATTAAGACTATGACTTGTAGGTCACCCTATGCGTCATAACTATGTCTCGTATCGAAGATCAAAAAGCATTTTTGAAGGCTTACTAGTTCTACGAGGCTAGTATACGACTCGTAGGCCACCCTACGAGTCGTAACTGCACTCGTATCTGCAAACCTGCAGTTACATCAGTAACTCTTTTGATTTTGGTTTGTTTTTATTCATTGTTCTTTGTTGCGTGTTTAGTTAGCTAAAACATCTTAATGCATACATGGGTTGTTGGTTGGTTTGTAGGTACCATGCCTCTAAAGGATAGAAGAGCAATCCAAACCTTTCAAAGGAGATTGGTAGACGAGTCTTTCGAGACCGAGAGATCCGAGGGCTCGGTGGAGGTGCATAGGGTCCAAATAGACCCCTTGGCCAATGTGCCTCAAACCCGGGCCTGTACAGCTCGGGAACCTATGCAAGTGTGTAGTGCCTCCCTGTCTGAAGAGGAGGTATAAGAGGTTGAGAGAAATGGCTTGGGGAGTAGCTCACCACAGATGACTCCCACACATTCCAGCGCTGAGTCAGAGTCCGAGAGCACCTCACAGACTCAGCAGGAGGAAGCCCAATCTCAACCCCTGACCGATCCCAGATGGTGTGTTGCGGGCATGAAAGAAATATATGACCAGGGGTTGGAGCCTAAGGGGCAAGGCAAACTGGTCCGCCAATTTCATAAGGAGTCAAGATTAAATGCCTCAAGCATCGATAGAGTACCCGGATTGGATGCTGGGTTGGATGAGCATGGACTACGGTGGACCATACAAAAACTAGCCAAATATGCCCCTTATGTAGTTCGTGAGTTCTATGCGGCATATCTTGCTACACTCCACCGAGGGCTACCGAAGAACAAGAAGTCGATTGAGCAGTCGAGGTTACGGGTGGTGAGAGTCTAGGGGAGGAAAGTTGATATCTCAGAGGAGATGATCTGACGAGTATAGCTTGGGCCCACTTAGAGAGTGCCTCAGTCTACTGCAAAGTACGATAGCCGTATTGGTAAAATAAGGATAGTGGTGTTTGGGAAGGTCATTGGGGCCAGGACAGAGCTACTATAGTGGATAGCCAGCCAAATCTGCGAGGCACGTGTCGAGCTAATATGGGTCACAAACCACGGAGATCCTATAGTTAAAGCCCACCTCTCATTCCGGGCCAAGTTTTAATGGTCCATTATCTGTTGGTGTATTAGGCCAACCTTCACAGATAATGTGATCATCCTCGAGAGAGCCATATTATTGGCCAGCATTCTAGCTGGCTATGCTATAGATTGGGCCTGGATCATTTCTGAGCAGATTCACGAGGCTGCAGCTCCGACGAACACCTTACTGCTATTCCAGTTCTGATCTATCGACTATGCAGTGCAGCATCTGTTCCTATTAACCCTTACCAGGATCCTCATGTAGAGTCCATACACACTATAGATCCCAGCTGATAAAGGCTGATAAGAATCCATTGGCTTTACCACGAGCAGCTTCTCCAACTATCCCAGTTCCTCTTAGAGCCTCAGATTCCAAGTTCACCTCCAGCTACTACCCACACTACTCTGGCTGCTGCAGAGCTTACACCAGTGGTTGAGATCGAGTCTACACCATCCTTTAACACTCTAGCACCAGCAACAACTACTTTACATATTGACCCTCTTTTCTTTGTTGTTGCATTTCAGGCTTTATTGTGCAGGGTGGCTGTAGTAAAGGGCAGGCTATATGAGTTGTCAGCACGGGTCCAGCCATTATTTGATCAGATTGTTCGGGACTTTGAGGAGAGGATGAAGGCATTTGCTCAAGATTTAGTTGATGAGAGAGTCTGAGCGGTGGATGCCCAGGTCGATGCGTTTGAGACTAGAGTCCACAAGAGGCTTGAAGTTAGGCCTATCGATGCTAGTACAGTTACTGAGGAGTTGTCCAAGTTCATGGCCAACTTATTATAGATGTTGGCAGCCCCTATTCCAGCCCCAAAGGTAGCACTGATAGGGATGAGGCATTTGATTGGCTCACCGACCTTGTGGACAT
>DF359155.1:208411-227478 GCA_000787875.1 Solanum virginianum
CGATGGGAAGAGATAACCCAGACCTAACCCTAAAGAAGCCGAGACAGGAGGAGGAGCCCATACCCGAGGAGGTGGTGCAGGAGTCACTGTTGTTGGCGACTATTCAAAGAGATCGAGCATAGCACACCCCACAGGAAGAGGGTAGTTCTCAGATTGCTGCAGAAGAGATGGTGTCCCAGGACCCCACAGACCAGCTAGAGACCGGTGCTTGATGCACCATGATGTTTGATTTCTTTTGACCCCAGATCTTATTTTGTCATGCTGGATACTTTGTTGTCTTTTTAGACAATCTTTTTATAATGTTGGTTTTTAGTTGTGTTTAAATATTCTTATATTAGATGTTATTTTTACTTATACTTTGGATGTTAACTTTTGGTTTTTAATGGATGTATGTATATATTTTTATATTCTTGTGTTTTGTTTTCGTTCTTGTCTTTACTTTGATGACAAAGTATCCTATTTTGGTGAGGTGTGAGAAGTTATTGATTAAGGTGAAGTCTGAGTAGCCTCAAGTCCATAACTTCCTTATTTTTGATCCCAAGGTTTTCTTGTCGTGCTTCTTTTTCCTTGTGGTTCTTAGGCCTTTGTTATTTGAGTGAGACCACTTTTGGCCTAAATGACCCATCAGATGAGCGAGTGAATCCCTTATTCCAAACTTTTGAGCTTCTCATGTGCTCATTCTTTCGTGATACCTTGCTAGCTTAACCTTGTTTGATGAAATACCTTGATATTGGCCCTGGTCTATCCTTGAACATGTGAACCTTGATCGAGGCCAAAAGACTAAGTTGAGGGTGATTGTAGTTGGTGGCCCTAGTTTGAGGTATAGATATTATGTACTTTACCTGAGGCTAATAGCCTAAGTTGAGGGTGGCCCTTATGATGGTAAAATAATAATAATAAGGTGGTTAGCTAGGAAATCAAGGAAGAAATGAAAAAGCATGAACCAAGTGAAGAAAAAGAAGAGAAAAGTGTCTTACGTTGAGAAAAAATAGCAAAAATGAGTCTGAAATCGAGGTACAACTGAACAAGAGAAAGAAAGCACTCGAGAAAAGTTCAAAACAGGAGAATAAGAGTAGATTGATTAAAAAGGGTTGGATCATGAAAGCAAAAAGTGTTGGTAAACATGGTTCAAGGATAGCTTTTAGTCACTTCTTGACTAAAATCCCATATTAAAGCACCCTGAACCTATGTTACAAGCCTATAAGTCCTAAAATGATCCAACTCCACTTTATCACCAAGCTAGAAAATTAGTATAGAGGCAAGCTTATGGTGTTAGTCAGTATGCATTGAATTTCAATTATGAGAGTGAGAATGCTTTCTCAGTCCCTGAATTATAAATTCTTTTTTGAGTATGAGGGACTTCTTTCCAGTGAGAGCATTTCAACTACTTAAGTAATATATGACTATACTAGCGATTGTAAACGATTGATGCTCCTTAGCTTGTCATAGTTAGATTGCCAGGTATCTCATTATGTTCTTGTTTGCTTAATAACTTTGCAATCCTGTTTTGAAAAGAGTAGTTGGGTACCTGAATCAAAGGAGCCATTGTATATGCCATTAGTATAGCTGCTATGAATTTCTCTTTGTCTACGTAGATTGAGTCATCGCTTGAGGACAAGTAATAATTCTAAGTTGAGGATGTTGATATGCTGTCAAAATACAACACATTTGGTACCTGAAACAAGGGATTTTTTGAGTTCTTATGGTTTTGATGTGTTTTTGTGTTAATCTTCCAGAAAAGTTAGGTTGACATAATTTTGAAGAAAAGTTGTAGATTTTGCTGAAGCTTAGGACATGCAGCATACTTATGAGTCATAGCCCAAGCTACGAGTCATAGGGTAGTATCGTAGCAAGAATGAGAGACCAAAAATTCAGAAATCTGCTAAGTGGAGGTCACCCCTACGAGGCCATCATATGAGTTGTAAGCCTCACTACGACTCGTATAGGTGGACTCATAGCAAGAATCAGAGAGCCAAGATGTTGGACCAAAAACTGAAGGCCAAGACTATGAGAGGAACATATAAGTCGTATCTCATGCAACACTTGTACCTATGGGTCATACCAGTTTAGTCCAAGATACTAAGAACCTGATACGAGACCCCGACTATGACTCATAGGTCATCTTACGAGTCATAACTGCGAGACTTATCAGCTGCCAGCTATCTTTTTTGTGTAAATTCTAGGGTTATTTTGTAAATACTATATATAGTTTAGGTTAGGTTTTTAGAAGGGAGTTCGACCAGTAGATAATCTACAATCACATTTTGAATCTTTTCTGTATTTTAGAGTAGTTTATTGTTCTCTCTTGGAAAACCCATTTTGGGGATTACAAATCTTGCCTTGTATTAATTGTTGATCAATCAAGCTTGTGGGATTTGCAACTTGTGGTGTCTTTACTTTTCATTGTGTTGGTAAAACTCTCAAGTATGTCTATTATTTGTATTTTTGTGTGTTTTGCCTTAGCCATGAGTAGCTAAGCACCCACAACTTAAGGTTGTGCGAACCATGGGTAGTTGACTTGAGATAACCTAGGTTTCTTGCATTTCTATGGTTGGGGCTTTGCATGCATTATCTATTTCCCTTCATTATTATTGTTGTTTAGTGGTGGCTAACACCAAACCCCGCCTACTATCATGATCCCAAGCAAGATAATAACGAGTAGGAAAAGGGAAGTAGATGACAAAATTTGATTGATGTGTTCTCATCTAATCAACTGAGCCTGACTAAGGAGAGGTTAACTGGGATAATAGGTAACAGTTAATTGACATGCCATGGTTGCCGACCAAGCGCCATAGTGAAATTTGACTTTCACCTTCATAAGAGGGCTGGAAGAACCTAAATTACCGTCCTACATGCAAATCACCAATTGTAGTTATATTATCTAGGGTAATCGAGTCAATGAACCATGGGAAACACAATTCCCAAGTTATCCTTAAAATTAAGTGTTTTCCCGCATAGTATTATAGTCTTAATCTTACTTTTGTTTTTGAATCACAACCCCCCCCCCCCATTTAGAGATTTTAGTTATTGATGCTTGAAATGATTAGTAGTGGATGTCCATAGTAAAGCCCCTTATTCCCTATTGATTCTACCCTAACCTTCAGTTAGGTTAATTATTGATAGCGACTACTTTCTTATTGAAGCATGAACATCATCAGGGTTTCATTTTCAAAACCCCTCCCTCATTCATTTCAACGATTCAAGAAAATCAATTTCTCTTATGACACAAATTCAAGTCAAAGAGTTGTGAAGTAGGAGTTTATTTTATCTCAAGCAAATACTTTTTTTAAAATAAATACATTATTTAATAAGGGCATTACAAAGGTTGTGTTCCCGTAAGGTTAATAAGATATGTATACCAAAAAGGGTGGTGTTCTTATAAGGTAATTATGAAGCACTTTCCAAAAAAGGTGGTGTTCCCGTAAGGTAAGTGTTTGGTTTACACTGGAATAGTAAACCACTCCTAGTCTGGCATGGACTGAACATTGGGATTCCAAGTAGTGGCTCTCTTGGTCTTACATGTGAGTTATGGTCCCTTCCCATATATGTATGCTATGTTATATGACTTGATGATTCCTCATATATATTTAACCATGGCATCAAGAACGCATGAGATGTTGAGCTTATATCCATTGATTATGATTATGCATATTGCTTAATTATGGCTTATGTTTCTTGTTGCATTTGCACCCCCTATACTTAGTACATTCCAAGTACTAACACATACTTTTTGCCTACATGATCTAACCATGTAGGGACTGGAGTTCCTTTCAATCCTCCTTCTCCTCCATGTGGCTAGACGATTTGAGTGGAGATTAGCTATTAGTGAGTCCCCCACTTGTTGGGACAACATCCACTAACTTTCATGCCTTATTTAGATCTTGTCTATTTTTGGATACTATCTTTTAAGGGTGAGATGCAGAGATGTCTTGTGCTTCGTTCTATTCATGATTCGAGGTATTGTTGGATATGGCTATACTATGTACTTTTGAGCTTGACTTGATATGCTTTTGTACTATGAAAAGATTTCCCTTAGTCCTTTATTCTCTTTTTGTGTTAAATGCTTGTTGTATGGATGAGATGAAAGTCCTAAGTCCCTAAATGCCCCATAGCGTGAGTCCTACTTACTTGCCCCTTAGAAATTATTTGCTATGTGATCCATGCTAATCCTTTTCCCCACAATATCCCCATAGTGTGAGTCTTAAGCCCTATTTCCCATAGAAATTATATGTTATTTGTTTGTTGTTCATTCATGCTTCCACGAAACCAAGGATGTTCTATGTACACTAAAGAGGCTTGTTTGGGATCCCTTGGGTTCCCATTCATTGTGTCACATCTAGGCCCTTGGCTTGGGGCATGATAAAGCTTAGTATCGGAGCACTTGATTTATAAATGGTCCTTGAAAATCCAACACTTTGAGTTGAGTAGAGTCTTGTTCATAGTTGTGAAGCACGTCACAACTATGAATGAGAGGCTATGAGGCGTTCTAGGAAATGGTTCAATTCTTTATACTCTATGTCATGCAGTAGATAATCTACAATCACATTTTGAATCTTTTCTGTATTTTAGAGTAGTTTATTGTTCTCTCTTGGAAAACCCATTTTGGGGATTACAAATCTTGCCTTGTATTAATTGTTTGCCGTCGAGATGAACAATACAAAGAGCTCCCATCCTAGAGGGTGAACTGGCTCTTTCGGCCCTACAAGCTCCCCAAGTGAAAGGAGAAGGAGTCATCTATGTCAAGTATAAGAATCTGGTCACCCTGTTGGCAAGGATTGTGGCCAATTAAGGAATTCAAGCTTCTCATGCTCCTACCCTAGCCTCAAGGGTGAGGGATTTCACAAGGATGAATTTCTCAGAGTTCTATGGCTCAAAGGTAGGAGAGGACCCCCAAGAGTTCATCGACGAGGTGTATAAGGTCTTGGCTATAATGGGGGTAAGTTCTGAAGAGAAAGCAGAATTAGTGGCCTACCAACTCAAGGACCTTGCTCAAACATGGTACAATCAATAGACGATGGAGAGGGTGGATGATGAGCCCATTCCTTGAGAGGAATTCAAAGTTACTTTCCCTTATCACTTCTGTCCAATTAAGTTAAGGGAGGCAAAGTTGACGAAGTTCATGAACCTCAAGCAAAGTTCAATGAGTGTCCATGAATATTCCCTTAAATTCAATGACCTTTCAAAGTATACTTCTGACTTGGTTGTCAATGCTAGGGTAAGGATGTACAAGTTTGTTTCGGGTGTGTTCGACTTGATAAATGAGGAGTGTCATACCACCATGCTCATTGGGGAGATGGACATATCCCGGCTCACGACATAGTCGAACAACTTGAGAGAGAGAGAAGCTTAGGAAGAGAAGAATGAGGGAGTCCAAGCGGGCTTGGCTTAGTGGTGATTCCAAGGTACCAAATGTGGTCATTTCTAACAAGGACACAAGTTCAAAGGCCAAGGGTCCTCTAATGCCCATGGCCAAAGATTTGCTAATGATAGGGTTCCCAACCCCAGAGTTTAAGGTGGTAATGGTGGTCCAATCGTTCTTAGGTGCAGAAAGTGTGGTAAGAATCATGGTGGTAGATTCTATAAAGATATGAGTGCATGCTTCGGGTGTGGCAAAATAGGCCACAAGGTTGCGGAGTATCCAAACAAGGTAGAGATAGCTGTTCTCAAGGATAAGGTACTCATGTTGACCAATGGGTACAAGGTGGTCAACAAGGAGGTGCTCCATATCACAATAATTTTATGCTCTTCAAGGCACACAAGGGGTTGATGAGGTGCTCGACGTTGTCACCGGTATGTTAAAGATCCACAATCTTAATGTATATGCTTTATTGGATCCAGGTGCCACTCTTTCTTTCATTACTCCATTTATTGCTAATCGATTTCATGCGTGTCCCGAATTATTATGTGAACCCTTTGAGGTAGGGGTATGCATCGGTCGGTTCAGTTCAATTTTATACATTATCAGTTTGGTTTATTGGTTTTCAGTTTTTAAATATGCTAAACCAATAAGAACCCAATAAAATATTTTTTATTGGTTTTTGCTTTATCGGTTTTAAGTCTAAATGGTTCGATTTTCAATTTACCCAATAAGAATGATAATGAGATTTTGCATTAACAAAAAATAGATATGGTACAAAGATTATGTTTATAAACTTGCAAAAACTATAATTAGTTAATTACAAATTAAAATACTAAAGTGGATAATTAATCACTTAAGTATCGTAAAGATTAAAATAGATAAAGTATTGCTATAGTGTTCTATTACTATTAAATTATTACTATTTAATATTTATGAAGGGGTAAAATAGTAAATTATTATAATCTTATTGGGTTATCGGTTTACCCAATAATCCAATAGTAATCAATATCAAACTGATAACCCAATAATCATTTTTTCCAAAATCATTAAAAGCCTGATAACCTAATAACCCAATAACAATAAACCAATAACATTTTTATCTATTCGGTTTATCGGTCGGTTCGGTTTTTGCACACCCCTATTGAGGTGTCTAGCCCCGTCGGTGCGCCCATTCTTGCTAAAAGAGTCTATAGGGATTGTGTCACGACCCAAGCCGTAGGGCCTAGACGTGATACGGCGCATGGGGAACTCGAAGGGACCCTAAGCAAGCCTCTTAACATATCATTACACATCCTTGGTCGCGGAAGCAATGAAACAACAATAAGAGATTAGAAATAGGGGCATGGGGACTAAGGAAAACCTTTCATAGCATAGAAATATCAAAGAGTCAAGAGAGTCAAAGCTTATAGCATTATTACATAACTTGTCCAACAACACCTCTAAACATAGAACTTAGCGAGGGCCAAGACAAGCAACTGAGCTCACCCTCATAATCAAAAGCATATGACATAAGAAGAGTCAATACATAACATAAATCAAGAGAAGTACGTCCTCGGAGTTGAGGACTCACCAACTTGCTTGGATAGATATTACTAGCCACGTGGAGGAGGATGATGATCAAATGGAGCTCCAGTTCCTATATGGTAACATCATGTAGGCATAGAGTATGTGTTAGTATGTTTGGATGTACTAAGTATGTAGGATGCAATGGAATAAGAGATAGGCAACATGTCAAAATGCATAATAATAATCAGTAGATAGTATAATAACAATATGGCATGTATGATCAATGCTTAAGTAAATCATGTATTTTAAATCATTTACCTTACACAAACCATAATATGTAAATGTGGGAAAAACCTCAACCGACATAAAATAAGACCAAGCGAGCTACAACTTGGAATCCCGATGTCTCCCCTACACTGGAAGAAAGGGGGAAGTTACTTCCTAAGGTGAACCTTCTAATGCCAAAGTGGATCAACAAAGCCTTATGTGAACTGGGTACTCGCCTCAGGCCCTCATATTCAGGGTACTCGCCTCTTAGGGATTTAAGAACTCACCTCTAATCTCTTCACCTACAGTGGCATGTAGTTTTGGGACTTGGCAATTCACCTCTGGCCCACTTCGTGCTAAGTCTAATCCCGTAGAATATATAAGATAATTATACTTTAATAACTTACAACAAACATAGTGACATGGCACAAATAGCTCTTAGCATCATTGACCTCAAATGGTGAGTCTAATCATCATACATAAGAATGGGTTATCATCAACATTACCTTACATTAACATCACATCAAAGGCTCACAAGAGGTAAAATCTTTGAAAAAAGGGGCTTAATCCGATTGTACAACATCATCAACATTTTCATGACTTAAACACATCTTTAGAAAGTCCCTTGACTCATAAATCAACCAATAGATCATCAAAACTTTAAGAATCCTTAAAAAGGCATTTTATCAAACACTTGGCGGGTGTGCAATAATAGTATAAAATCATGCAATTCAAGAGTTAAATCATGCAAGGAAAATCAATGTAAAACCACCCATCAATACTTGGTAATACCCTCATGCATATACATCAAAACCCTTCATCAAATCTTAAGATGTATCATCAATTCATAGCTCAAAACATGCTTAAACAATCACACTTTTATTAAACCCCACATAGTTCATAGTCAAATTCATAATAAGTAAGACCCATAAGTAAATCAACTTAGAAATATGCAATATATGTAAAGAGGAAGCTTGGACACCATAGGACCCAATGGTTGAAACTCACATACCTTGACTTTGGAGAATCGTTGGTGAAGATTGGAAATGAAAACTTGAAGCTTGAGTGAAATCCTTGAGATCCGGAAGAGTTTTGTGACCTGAAATTTGAGGTGAAATATTTGTCTAAGTGTTTGGGAGAGTACTGGGGAATGTCTTATATAATATGAAGGTAAAATATGACTAAGTATAGGTATTTTCATGCATGGAAAGACTTAGGCCCAAGACCCAAAAGCCTTGGACCAAAATAATAAAACTGGGCAATTTTAACACTGAGGTACACTCCTAGCGCATTGCACCTGGGGCGCAAATTCGGATTGGAAATTGCATCCTTGGAAAATTGAAATTGTGATTTGTTTGTTCTAAAATCAAGGTTAGACCAATTTTCCACTTAATTTTTCCCCCTGAACAAGAATATGGAGTCAGATTTTCGATATCATGCATAAATTTTGAGATATATGGAAATTACAAATTCGGGCACTTCCAAGGCACATTTTTGGGCACTTTTGGGGTCGTTTCAGATTATCCCGTGTATATATTACATAAAGTTTTGCCTTGTGATTTTGTTGAACTAAACCTGGTAGATTTTGGCATCATTCTTGCGATGGATTAGTTACATACATATCATGCTACTATTGATGGTAGGACTTGTAAGGATAGGTTCCAATTCCGTAATGAACCCACACTTAAGTGAGAAGGTGATGATTTGGTGGTCAAGGGTAGGTTTATCTCTTATCTTAAAGCTCAAAGGTTGATTTCCAAAGGTTGCATTTATCATCTTGTGTAGGTTAGGGATATCAAGTCTAAAGTCCTTTCTATAGAGTCGATTTCAGTGGTCAATAAGTTCTTTGATGTCTTTCCCCACTAACCTCCAGATATTCCTCTTGAAAGAGAATAGAATTCCTCCCCGACACTCAACCCATTTCCATTCATCCTACCAAATGGCCTCAGAGGAGTTGAAAGAGTTACAGGGCCAATTAAAAGACTTATTAGATAAGGGGTTTATATGGCCTAGTAAGTAGTCTTAGGGTGTACTGGTGTTGTTTGTGAGGAAGAAAAATGGTGCACTTAGAATGTGCATCGACTAACAACAACTCAATAAGGTAATCATGAAGAATAAGTACCTCTTTCCAAGAATATATGACCTATTTGATCAGCTACAAGGGGCTAGTCACTCCTTAAAGATTGCCCTTTGATCCTAGCTACAAGGGGCTAGTCACTCCTTAAAGATTGAACTTCAGTCCGGGTATCATCAACTGAGGGTAAGGGAATATGATATTCCTAAAATGGCTTCCCAGACAAGGTATGGGCATTTTGAATTCGTGGTGATGTCCTTCGGTCTAACTAATACTCCGATAATATTTTATCGATCTCATGAATAGGGACTTTAAACCCTACCTCAACATGTTTATGGTGGTATTCATCGATGATATTTTGATATATTCTCACTTAGAATGTGCATCGACTAACATCAACTCAATAAGGTAATCATGAAGAGTAAGTACCTCTTTCCAAGAATAGATGACCTATTTGATCAGCTACAAGGGGCAAGCCACTCCTCAAATATTGCCCTTTGATCCTAGCTACAAGGGGCTAGTCACTCCTTAAAGATTGAACTTCGGTCCGGGTATCATCAACTGAGGGTAAGGGAATGTGATATTCCCTAAACGGCTTTCCAGACAAGGTATGGGCATTTTGAATTCGTGGTGATGTCCTTCGGTCTAACTAATACTCCGTCAATATTTAATCGATCTCATGAATAGGGCCTTTAAACCCTACCTCAATATATTTGTGGTGGTATTCATCAATGATATTTTGATATATTCTCAAAGTAAAGAGGAGCATACCAAGCAACTAAAGGTAGTGTTGCAAATAATGAGGGAAGAAATGTTATTTGCCAAGTTCAAAAATTGTAAGCTTTGGTTGAAGGAAGTGGAATTCCTAGGGCATGTGGCATCGAGTGAAGGCATCAAATGGATCAAAAAGAGAAGGAGGTAATAAGAAATTGGCCTAGGCCCTTGACTCCAACGGATATTAGGAGTTTCTTGGGCTTGGTGAGTTACTATCGGAGATTCATGAATGGTTTCTCTTCGATTCCATCTCCTTTGACAAAGTTAACTCAAAAGAAGGCTAAATTTGTATGGACTGATGAATTTGAAAGGGCTTCCAGCTTTAAAAGATAAGCTTACATCCACTCCTATTTTGACTTTATTGGAAGGGTTAGAAGGGTTTATGGTGTATTGCGATGCTTCGAGAGTTGTCTTGGGATGTGTCTTGATGCAAGATAGAAAGGTTATTGCCTATGCTTCTTGGAGACTAAAGGTGCATGAGTGCAGTTATCCCACTCATAATCTTGAGTCAGCAGCCGTGGTGCTTTCCTTGAAGATATGGCATCACTATTTGTATGGGGTTCATCTGGATGTGTTCACCAACCACAAGAGTCTCCAATATTTGTTTACACAAAAAGATCTAAATTTGAGGCAAATGAGATGGTTGGAGTTCCTCAAGGATTATTATATGAGTATGCATTCCCATCTAAGCAATGCAAATGTTATGGTGGATGCCCTAAGTATGGTGTTTATGGAGAGTGTGGCTCATGTGGGGGATAGCAGAAAGAATTTGCAAGAGAGGTCCATCGGTTGGCTAGGTTACGGTTAGATTGAATGAATCCGAAAATAGTAGCATGGTGGTGATAGATAGTTCTAAGTCTTCCTTTATTGAAGAAGTCAAATCTAAACAAGATCTTGACCCCGCTTTGGCGGAATTAAAATTATTTGGTAAGGAATGGCTGATGTCGCCCAAGTTACACCTCCTTTTAGAGGATAAAATGGTCGCTATCAAGAAATATAACCTAACAAAGGTTAGGGTCGAATCCACAGGGAATACATAGACTCAAGAGAATTTAATGATTGTAATTGGAGTGGTTAACCAACTTACTTGCCCGAAATTGGGGGGGGGGTTGCAATAATCAATGGAAAATAAAATTAAACTAACTAACATAGGAGAGACATCAATATGGAGAGAAACTAAGGTATTGTGTTCCCCATGATTCCCTAACTTAGTATCATCGGATAACCTAATTCTTTTCTAGTGTGTAGCATGCAGGACGGTAAGTTATGTTCACCAAGCCCTTTGGTCAAAGGTGAGAGGTGAGTTTCACTATGTGCCTTGGCCCATCTTCATAGTGTGCATTACTAACCCTTACCTATTAGTCCTAGTACAACCTCCCCTTGGCCTAGTTTTGTTGATTAGATGAGAACACATCAATCGAATCCTGTTAATTAATCTCTTTTCTTATTCATTACTACTTTGGTCTCGTCGTTTTCTCTCTCTAATTATTGAGTATCCTGAGTACCAGGTGAAAACTTCTGAAAAATAACCTTAAAAAAACCTATTTATAATAAGTAAAATACAAGTCCTAACTGAAATAGGATAACTGGTTGGCACTCCATACGCCATACCTGCAAATCTGGGCAAGCTATTGTAGGATCTCTTCATTAATCTTTGCTTGCTTCGAACAAATACTGATAGTGCATGAATGCCATACGAAAGGGTTTTCTGGGTTGTATTGCATTCCATGGCCTATAATTGGGGTCTCGTGCTCAGCTGTTGGAAATTTGGACTTCAACTCTATGACACCTCTCTACTACTCGTAAAGTGGTTTATGACTCGTAAAGGGGTTTCGTCTGAATAAATCTTCAGAAAGTCTCAATCTTTGATCTTCAGGGTACGAACCATGTTCTACAACTCGTAAATCATTCCTCGACTCGTCTGTATGTTCATAGAATAAACTTATAAAACTTAGGCCCTCACTGGAGTTGTTCACGAAACCACTTTGCGATCTGTAGAATGATCTATGGCCCGTAAAGGGTCTTTTATAGCAGCAAAAACTAGCAACTTCTGTACTTTTTCCCAAAAATCAAGTCCAAACCTGTAATCCTGCAAATATAACTTAAAAACACATAAAATTAACTAGCATCGCATTGAGAACACATAAAATTTCAAGTTTTATGTATCTAAAGTGTTATATTTTGGCAGCACATTAACACCCTCAACTTAGAATTGTTGCTTGTCTTCAAGCGATGGACTCAATCTATATAGATAATACAGTAACATACATACTTCAACCCAATGACATATATCACATAAATCTCAAACTTAGATATCTATACCACCTTTTCAAAATAGGATTAGATAGCTATCTAGCAAACCAATATAGACTAGTGCATGTGATAACACAACTATGACTAGTGAGGTACTATCAACAATCCATAATCACTTACCAAGTCTAGTGCTAACAATGCGATGCAAGTTCCCTCATAGAAAGAAGTCCCATATCTGACACTCAATGATGTTTTCATGTATAACCTTGGGATTATGCCAAATCATGTTCACTCTCGCAAAAGATATTCATGTATCATGCCTAATACCATAGGCTTGCCTCTATATTCATGACTAAGACTTTCAACTCACTTAGACTAGGATTATTTTAGGACTTTTTAGGCTTGTAATGTAGGCTCGGGTGGCTTTGGTATGGTATTTTGGGAGCATAGTGACTAAAGGTTTTCCTTGACATTGTGTTTTTCTACACTTTTTCCCTACTAACTCTGTTATTTTCATCTCCTTCTTCCTTTTTCTTATTTCAAGCTTTTCTGGGTGCTTTCTTTTTATTTTTCAGCTTTTTGCCTTGTTTTTACACTTTATTTTTCTTTTTGGCTCATAACTAAGGCATCACTTATTTTTCTTGCACCTAGTATATGAATTTTTCCCTTTTTCTCTGTATCACTAACTCCCCTTCTTATGTTTGTGTTTCGCCTTTACACTAGCCACCCTCAACTTAGGCTTTTGGCCTGTGTTGAGGTGCACAATATCCATCCTTTGAATTGGGGCCACTTTTGGTAGCCACACTCAACTTAGGCTTTTGTCCTTAGTCAAGGTACATAATGTTCAAGGAAGGACCAAGGCCAATTTTAGGATTTTACAACTAACAAGGCTACGTTAATGAGGTGATTTCAAATAATAGGTACATGTTAGGCTCAAACATTAGGAACAAGGGATATACTGCAATTTTGGTTGGTCATTTAGGCTAAGTGGACTATTAAGAACAATAGAGTAAGATCCTTTTTTAATCCAGTTAATCTACAGTCTAACTTAGAGTAATAGGGTAAGTTCTGAATTAGCACAAAACACATGAATCTAGCAAATTAAGCTCACACTCATATGGCACTGTCTACGTTATTAGCAAAAGACTCTCAAATCATGCTTTTTATCTCAATTTATCCTCACTTATCAGAATAAACATTACTAACCCTAACCTATTAGTCCTAGTACAACCTCCCCTTGGCCCAGTTTGGTTGATTAGATGAGAACACATCAATCAAACATACCTAAGCATGTATGGTTGCTATCTAGACTACTAATCAAAATTTTTGGTGGGTATCATTTTTTAAACAAATCATAAAAGCATGCTATATGCCACAAATATTAGTACTATATTGTACACGTACTACCTAAACATCCTAAACATGTCGATTCAACCAAAAGTAAATATCCATGGGGAAAAAGAACACAGACAAGAAAACCCCGAGATCTAAAAATGGGTAGTTATGGATACAAGCTACTCAGACTTCACTGAGGCCCATAACTACCCATACCCCATTGAAAAAGATGTATATTATCTCTAATGCATACAATCAAAGCAAAATAAAATATAAAGAGGTAAAAAAATCATACCTGGGTGCCTAAGCGCTGGATCCACCTTGGGTTGCCTCTCAAGCAGCGCTTGATTTATTATCGCGGCATGACATAGACGGCTTGAGTACTCAGACTTCCTCAAGATCCTATTCATCCACAATTTTTAGCTCTTCCACATTTCCAAGGTATGGCTTGACTCATTGGCCATTGACCTTGAAAGTTCCTCCATTTCTTATCTCCAACTCAATAGCCCCATGATCAAAGGCACGTGCTACTCAAAAGGGTCCCATCCATCTGGATCTGAGATTCCTAGGGACTTCAATATTGATGTAGAGTAGCACCAAGTCCCCTAGTATGAATTGATGATTCTTTATGCGACGATCATATTGTAGTTTCATTCTTTATTTGTACAAGGCTGAGCTCTCATACGCCTTCAATTGAAACTCATCAAGCTCATTAAGTTGGCTCAGCCTAGAGTTTGTTACATCATTGCATTCCAGATTCAACTTTTTTAGCGCCTATATTGCTTTTTGCTCAAGTTCCACTGGCAAATGACATGCCTTCCCAAATATAAGTTGGTAGGAGGGCATGCCTATAGGGTCTTGAATGCTGTTTGGTATGTCCATAATGTGTCACGCAACTTTCATGACCAATTTGTCTGGTTTGGATTCACAGTCTTGGATATGATCTATTTAATTTCTCTAGTAAACACCTCCACCTGCCTGATCGTCTGAGGGTGATAAGGTGTTGCCAGCCGATGCTTCACCCCATACTTCTCAAGAAGAGCCTTGAAAATCCTATTGCAAAAGTAAGAACCTCTATTGCTGATGATTACCTGAGGGGTGCCAAACCTTGAGAAGATGTTCTTTTTCATAAATACTATGATACTTTTGCCCTCATTATTGGGTAGAGCCACGACCTCAACCCACTTTGGTACATAATCCATAGCAACTAAGATATACTTGTTTCATGTAAGCTAATAAAAGGTCCCTCAATCACCATAATAGGGTTTAGAGGGAGTTCATTTTTGCAGGAAGCACCACCTTCTCTTTGGCATCTGTCACAAGCTTTGGCATAATCATGGGCATCTTGGTGGATGGTGGGCTAATAATACTCATACTATAAGATCTTATGTGCTGTCCAAATTCCACTATGATGCTCACCCACCAATGACGAGTAACATGCTTCAAGTATGCTCATCATCTCGATCTCAAAAACACAATGATAAATAATTCCATTTGTACATACATGAAACAAGTATGGATTATCTCAAAAGAACTTTTTCACATCAAACATAAACTTCTGATGCTGATGTATGTTCAGATCGGGTGCCACAATGTCACTTACCAAGTAGTTTGCATAGTCTGCAAACTAGAGTATTAACTTATGTGATTTTACCAAAACCCTCTCATCTAGAAGTGAATCATTGATCACCAATCCATCAGTAAACTTTTTCATTGCCCTATCTTCCAATCTGGAAAGGTGATCTGTGACCTGATTTTCTATTACTTTTTTGTTGATGACATCGAAGTTAAACTCTTGCAGGAGATATACCCATGTTGTCAATCTTAATTATGTATCCTTATTTTCCATCACGTATCTAAGTGCTGAGTGGTTCGTATGCACTACTACTTTGGCATCCAACAGATATGACCTAAACTTCTCGAATGTAAAGACCACTGCAAGTAGCTCTTGTTTGGTGACAGTGCAATTCTTTTAGGCTTTATTTAGGGCTTTGCTAGCATAGTATATGGGATGTAATATATTCTCTTGGCACTATCCAAATACCATACCTAGCACAATACTACTTGGATCACATATGATTTCAAAAAGCTTGGACCAATCTGGAGCTACAATGATTAGGGCTGAAATCAACCTCTTCTTCAACTCTTCAAAGGCTTTGAGGCACACATTGTTGAACATGAACTTAGCATCCTTCTCTAGAAACTTGCACAAGGGGTATGCAATTTTAGAAAAGTCTTTTATCAACCTCCGATAGAGTCCTGCATGTCCAAAGAAGCTCCTTACACCCTTGATTAAGATGGGTGGGGAAAGCTTCTCAATTACCTCCACTTTAGCTCTGTCGACCTTGATCCCTTTGTTGGATATTTTGTGTCCCAACACAATGCCCTCCTTCACTATGTAATGACACTTCTCCCAATTTAGCATCAGATAGCTTTTCTCACATCTTTGCAAGACAACATGGAGATGCTTCAAGCAGTCCTTAAATAAATCTCCAACCACACTAAAGTCATCCATGAAGAATTCAATTGTGTCCTCCACCATGTCAAAAAAGATGGATATCATACACCTTTGGAATGTTGCTGGGGCGTTACACAACCCAAATTGCATCCTTTTGACTGCAAAGGTGCCATATGAGCATTTAAATGTCATCTTCTCTTGATCCTCAAGAGCAACTGTGTCTGATTATAGCCTGAATATCCATCAAGGAAGTAGTACCGACCCTTTCCAGCTAGTTGATCCAACATCTGATCCATGAATGGCATAGGGAAGTGGTTTTTTTCCATTGAAGCATTAAGTTTTTAGTAGTCTATGCATACCCTCCATCTAGTGACTAGCTACATCAGGATCTACTCATTATTGGCATTTGTACCATTCTGATACCCCCTTTTTTTGGAACACACTAAATCAGACTCACCTATTCACTATCGGCAATCGGGTAGATCACTCTTGCATCCAACCACTTGATGATCTCCTTGCATACAACTTGTTACATAGAAGGGTTGAGTACCTTTGGTGCTCAATTCTTGGCTTGTAGTCCTTGACCAACGGGATTTTGTGTATGCATATCCTAAGAGGGATACCAATGATATTCTCAATCGTCCATCTGATAGCCTTCTTGAACTGTTTAAGCACCATAATGAGGGTGCTCACCTGCTCATCATTCAAATTCACAACAATTATAATTGGTAAAATGTTGTTGGCTCCCAAGAATGCATATCATAGATATACTGGAGGGCCTCCAACTCTAATACCGGTGGCTCTTCTATGGAGGGCTTTACAGGTGGCGACTCCCAATTCTGCAAGTTAAGCTCTAGCTTCATTTGGCTCTTAGGGCCATAAGACACTCTTAGAGCATTCACTATTTCCTCACAATCTAGGATGCCATCATTGCCAGCTTCTAAAGTGTCAATAACCAATCACACCTCAAATGGTACTTTGAGTTTAGCATCATCAACAGTCTCAATAACAGAGACCACTCTCAAATCATTCTCTTTCTTTGTCCGTTGATAGATGTTGAAAATGACCTCATCTTTCCCAAATATGAACTTGACTTGGCCCTTCTCCATATCCACCAAAGTGTGTCTAGTAGCTAGGAAGGGCCTCCCCTAAAATAACCCCAAAAAGTGTCCGAAGATGTGCATCGGAAGTCTCCAAAATCATAACTTCCATATATCTCAAAATCCGAGCGTGATATTGAAAATCTGACTTCATATTCTTGATCAGGTCAAAATTGAATAGGAGATAGGTCTAACCCCAATTTTAGAGTGACTAAATCATAATTTCAATTTCCCAAAATGCTATTGTGAGCTCTGCACACCCTTGGCACGACTGGCCAGGGTGCGCAGATGTATATTATTTTTTTACTATTTTTGTTGCTCGATCCAAAACCTTTGGGTCATGGGCCTAAGACTTTCCATGCGTAAAAATACCTATACTTAGCCATATTTCACCTTCATATCATACAGGACATTCCCCAATACTTTCTCAAATACTTAGACAAATATTTCATTCAAAATCAAGGGTTCCAAACTCATTTTCGGATTCAAGAAATTGAATCAAGCTTCAAGTTCCTATCTCAATATTCATCAAGGAATTCTCCAAAGTTGAGGTACGTGGGTTTCAACCATTGGGTCCTTTCCCCCATGGTTCCCAAGCTTCCTTTTTACATAAATTTCATGTTTCTAAGTTTATTTACTTATGGGTCTTACTTACTATGAATTTGATCATGAATTATATTGGGTTTCATAAAAGTATGACTATTTAAGCATGTTTTGAGCTATGAATCTCGTATCTACTTTGAGATTTGATGAAGGGTTTCAATGTATATTGCATGAGGGTATTACTAAGTATTGTTGAGTTGATTTACTTCAAGTTTACTTGTATGATTTCACTCTTGAATTGCATGATTTTACACTAGCATTAAATACCCACAAAGTGTTTAATAAAATGTCCGGTTTAGGGTTCTTGAGCTATTAATGATCTATTGCATGACCTATGACTTAAATGACTTTATAATGATAAAAGGAAGGTATATATATGTTGATTTCATGAAAAGCATTTATAGTGTTGCAAGTTGACCACACTTTGTGGAGGGGATGCTATGCCTTAATCACCATGGATGGTAGGGTGAGACAACCATCAACCAATTGAGGGGTTGATACCTCAATCAACATGGATGGTAGGGTATGACAACTATCAACCCATTGAGGGATTGATACCTCAATCGCCTCTCCAAGGGGGTGGTAGGCCTTGGACATGATGGTCTCTTACTGCTCATGTAATATGTTTTATATAAGCATGTTATACTCAAGCATAATTCATGTATGTCGTATTTCTATTATGCTCATCCATTGTCTAATTATTCTATCTCTTATTGCATTGCATCCTACATACTTAGTACATTCAAGCGTACTTTAAGCCTACATGATGTTATTATGTAGGAACTAGAGCTCCTCATGATCATCCTCATCCTCCCTGTGGCTAGTACGACCTTCACAAACTAAGATTGGTAAGTCCTCAACTCTGGGGACAATATCTCTTGTTCTTATGTTATGCAAAGACTCTCATTATCTATTTGTATGCTTTTGACTATGAGGGTGAGACCAAACATTGTCTTGGCCTTTGCTCAATTCTAAATGTAGAGGTGTTTTGGATAAATTATGTAATGATACTATAAGCTTTGACTCTCTTGACTTTTGTATACTTTAATGCTATGAAAGACTTCCCTTAGTCCCTTTTTTTCCTTATTTTTATTCTGTATTATTATTTAATTGCTTTCGCGATGAAGGATTTGTAATGATATGTTTAGAGGCTTGCTTGGGGTTCCTTCATGTTCCCCATTCGCCCTGTCATATCTAGGCCCTAGGTTTGGGTCATGACAAATTTGGTATCAGAGCACTATGTTGTTAATGGTCCTCGGTATCCAATACATCGCATTTATTAGAGTCTTGTTCATGGTTGTGTTGTGCACCACAACTATGAGTAAGAAGCTATGAGAC